>JBBUKS010511004.1:0-13439 GCA_038050645.1 Hedychium gardnerianum | reverse complement strand
GTAGAAATTCCACAATGAATGTTTCTCAATTCTGAGATTGCTACAACCTGTAAACCAAGAGTCATTAAAACCTGGCAATTATTCGATTAACGACATTAAACATGATGATTATATTACTCAAAAAGAAGATACAACAAGATTTCTCATTCATCTCCACAACCTGAGTAAGTTATAGTGGAACTAGAACTATAAAGATTAAAGGCTCAGCTGGAATGAATGTTAACTCCTGATGTGAATGATGTTAACTCCCGAATCTTTAAAAGCGGTCTGAAAGGAGCCGGATATTCATCCAAACTTGAGTTCATCTGCTTATATGACCAGCTTCCTATATCATTGATTTATAAGCTCATAACAAATCTAAAAGCTAGAGGTGCAGAGATCAACTTTGTTATTTGAACATCACATTTATATCATCATAATTCAGCCTTAAGCTCGTCTACCATGTCTGCCTGCTGTGCATCTACCTCTACACCATCTCCTATTCTGCATAATAATTTGGTAGGAACGTACAATCAAATTTGATACTCTTCAACCAGAAAAAAGAAACACGACATGCAAAAGTAACAGTGATTAGCATTTAGTTATAGTTGTTTCGAGTTTGACACACTTTATACTCACATCTCCGTATTGGAGATCGCAGAACTATGAGTATTAGATGCATCGGCATGTTGATTGTTGATAATAACCAATTCTGAGTCAATCGTTTGACCCTGAAAAACAATTTAAAAAGGACAAAGCATAATTTACAGTGTAGCATCGGCCACCTTTATCTTTGAGCTACTCAATTCAAGTAAGGTCTTACAAGCTCATTGGGATTGGCAGTGCTTGGAGTACCTATTTTGGCTCGTGGACTTCTCAGAGTCCCCTGCAGAGAATAAGATCAAGGTTAGGTTCTGAAACAAGGACTTATATGATATATCCTCGAGAATTAGAAAGAAAAATCTTCCGGGTAATAAATTCAGAAGACCAGTCAAAATTATAAGATGTATTCAAGAAAAAATCAGCATTTCAATAAGTGGGGATCGAGGACTTAACACAAAAGTATCTGATCTTTGACATAGGTACTTGGGAGACAACAAAGCTTAAATTTCATATCAATATTCAAATACAACATTGATATGCCGTAAGATACATAGTAAAATAAACAATATCAGAATACTAATAAACTATGACAGAATGCAATATTAAAAGATATATTATATGTCAGAAGTCCCAACTCCTTAGGGTCAGATTGATACGTAACAAAGTTTTAATATTTTTGCATTGATGTCCTTAAATATTCTAAAGATTAATTAATAAGAATTAGAAAGTACTATTACAAATAGGGTTAAGATCAATGCTCATAGGGGTTTAGACATTTGCACGAGTCACACCAAAACAAACACTTACAGAAAATGGGGCAAGTTTGGAATGGCAGACAATCCAAAAAAGAACCGCCAGAACTACAGTTTAGCAACCAACATGGCATTAATGTATATTATTCATACAATACTATCCATTCGATGAAAGTTAGCATGATTTAGTCAATTTTATTAATTAGATCACAATGAACAATATTGTGTAGTAAGATAACAGTTGCCATATAAAAAAACAATATTTCTGAGCCACATGTGACCAAGATACAAGAATCAAGATGAAGCCCTGACGAGTCAAGTGGATAATTTCAGACGATCCTGTTACTAAAGGTTCAAAATGTGCAGATATAAGAGAACCTTATCAAAATATCTTTAAAAGGAATAAGTATTGAAGCGTAGCCACTCATGCATCCTTCACTAAGTGAATCAATGGAAAGTCACACATTCTAGATAAGGACTAAGGAGTTGTGTGTGGTTCACATTTTCACCCTATAGTGTTTTTTGAAGAAGACTAAATCTTTTTTTTTTTTGACAAATAGAGAAAATTACTGTTCAATGAGACCTTGTTTGCCCACATTAATCCACAAGCATTGCATAGCGACCTTGGTCCAGCCGGCCCACGACGCATGGCTGGAGTCATCTTTTCACTAATCCCACAGTTTTGGCATCTGAACAGCCCAGGAAATCAAGATGATAGAAATGCAAAGTTATCTACTTTTTTGAAGAACTTAGAATGAAATTTTAAACTCACTCTGAAAAGAAAGAAAGATTCATCTGCAACTTACTTTGATTCTCTAGGAGGATCTTCATGAATTGAGCTTTGATCTGGGTCACCAAATGACGAAGCTGATGCTCCATCCGTTGGATTAGCCTTGCCTGCAAACTGACCTTTTCTTCGCTGCATCCTGCCAGGTCATTTTGCACGTAAAATAACTTCAATTATTGCACTTATCATACTTTAAGTAGTACTCGATACTTGACAAACCACTCCATCAAAGCACTATATATGCCAAAAAAAAGACACATATCTTTCCAAATCACTTATGCCAATATGTTCAATCGTCAACAACAAAAAACTAAAATCACAGAGTGGACAAACATATTTCCATAGCCGCTCCATTAATCTACATGTAAGCCAGAAAAACAGGATTGAATACTATGGGAGAAGATATCTTGGATGTTGGTAAATGAGAGATGCACAATTCCTAGATCCATTGAGAGATGAGAATCCTGATATTTTTGGAAGAAGACAAGGGAGAATTAACTGTTGGGGACTAAACTTGCTTCATTATTAATGTGGAAAATTTTCATATACAGAATTTACATTTCTTTTTAAACTCCTACAAAAATGGTCTAATAAAATATACACATTCCTAATACTTGATACATGGTGGATGAACCCTCTATAAGAACTCTTTCAATTAAAATAAATAACAATTATGACACAGTCATGTTTTCAAATAAAAAATCAAATAGAATTTAGGCTCAATCATTAAGGATGCAACTGTGGTATTACTCATTCTTCATTACTGATCAGAGCCCGATCTGATTGACACATCTGTAGTTGAACTGGTTGTTGATGTGGTAAAGAAGAACATAACATAATACTGAGAAAAAGTAAGATGGAGATGCTCTTGAATTTTAGGTGGTCTTAGAAATAGGTATTGAAGATAACCCATTGCCATTCTATAATCTAGACAAATGTCCCTTTTCATAACAAGATATATTTACATCTCCTTGACTTGGACTTTTCCTTCTGGCTTCTGTGGAAGTGTTGAAGAGCAATAATGTAATTCCATTGTGTCATACGATGCATGAAAAATGCAAAATATAAATTTCATTTAATGTGTGGTGCCATTCTCCTAATAGTTTACTTCTTCCCAAAGCTGAACATTCCTAGCACAAAGCTGAACATTCTTAGCACATCAGTGCTCCATCAGTTCATCCTTGATGACAAGACTCCAATCTGTCTAGAACAGATTGTAATAACTGGAAAAGAAAAACAAAGTTAAAATGAATAAAAGAAAGGTTCTTCTGATCTAATTAATCAATCTTAGGTCAAAATGTAACTCCATTTAGGGCTGATTAAAATCTATTCAAACATACTAATTTCCAATTCGACTGAAATTTTAATCAGTCATTGGTAGGGGGTGGTAGATCCTCTAACATCAACTACAAAAGACGACAATAAAGAAGCCAAAAGGAGCCAAAACAATGGTATGATACAGTATATGCAACCAATTACATTTTATACCAAAGTGATCTCGCTTAAAATCACAAACAAAACAAATACCTGAGAGCAACCTCTTTGCGTACAGTATACCGGATCTTCTTATCAAAATTCCTTTCTTTCCGCTTCTCACGGAACCTTATCAACGAAGCAATCCTTTTTGCAGGAATATCTGTCCGACGAAGTATATAGTCATAAGCCTGCTGAAGCATTAGTTAATATCAGTGGATAGAGAAAACTCTTAGCATCAAGAATACTGAGAGAATCAATATAGGAAGACCTTATCATCCTGCTGAATGGGTAATTGTACACCAGCCATGCCAGTAGGTACTTCACTTCCCCCAAGTAATAACAGGACGGCTTGTACCTGCAACATTTGTATCAGAGACAATTAATATGCAAACTTGAAGCACTGTCATGAGAAGAAGGCAACAAAGGAGTTCGGCGTTCCTACTATTCACTGTAACATGGTGCGGCTCACCGGCACAAACTACGGCATTAGCGTTGTTCTCTAGCACCAACATAAGTTATCGCTCACGCCAGCTTTAGAACACAGACACCATGGAAGAACAGAAATAGGAGATAAGGAACAGACCTTCTCGGGCGAGACTGAGTCGAAGACGTAAATCTCTCCCTGAAACAAGAGCGTGAGCTGGTTTGAGGCCACGCTCATGAGCGGCGCGGCAGCATCCATCGCATCCGTGAGGTGATCCTGATCGGACGAAACGGCAAGAGCCGCTTCCATCTTCTCCGAACCCGCGGCGTCCTCCATGGCTCCTTGGCCGGCGCCGGGGTCGGCGTCGTGCTCGTACATCACGAGGTTGCCGGGGTTCGCGTCCGACGACATCGAGGGGTGAAGGCGGAGGGAGAGACGGCGGCCGGCGGGGAACGACGGTGGACGGAAACCCTAATCGGTTAGCGGGCGATGGTGAGGGAGTGGCGGCGATCACCACCGCTGATTTGGGGCTTGATGGATGCGAGACACGGGAAGCGCGTGATTGGGAAGCGATGATGACGATCACGATGATGATGAAGGCGTTGGGTACAGGACGAGCCCTCACCGTCCGATTTGAATGGTGTTGAATTATATATTTTTCACGGTTACAATAACTAAATTCGATATATTCTAAACCTTTTTTTTGTTGTAAATAAACATTTTAAACAAATAATTATATGAGTTTATGCAGTTTTGTTTTATGAAAAGGAGATATAAATTAAAAAGTTATTAGACTCTTAAGAATTTAAATGCATACTTTAGAAAATTAATTAAACAATTGATTTTAATAATTAATAATATGATGCATAAATAAAAACTCAAAAGAATATTACACTTATAATTTTAAAAAGAATCACGTGGAATTTCATTTAAATAGAAAAAGAACACTGGCATGCTTTCTCTATTAGTTAAAAATATATTAAAAAAAAGCTTTATCATATTTTCCATTGGAAAAGTACTAGGTTTGTTGTACAAATTATGATTATAATTTCTGTAACTTGTAATAATTATGATCATAATTAATAGAACTTGTAATAGCGTATAAAAAATAACTTTGATTAAATTGATAGTCGTCAATTTTAGTCAAATTATTATGTTCATATCAATTATGATCCTAACCAACTGCTATAATATGTCAGTCAATTTTTTATCAAATTACTTTAAGTTATAATAACTATAGTCATATTTATTTTTTGATGAAATGATTTTGATAAAATTGAAATTATTTTTATTAATTTGGATTAATTTTAAGTTTTTGTATATAGTAATCTTACTTTATATAATAACAGTATGACATTTAAATGTTATAAATAATCTTATTTTTTAAATAAAAAATAAGATGAAATACTCTTTTTATTTTTAAAAAAAATGGAATATTTTTTCCTAATGATAATGAAAACAAAGGCACTTATTGATTTTTGCTCATTTAATTTTCAACTTATAAATGAGTTGGGCTGATAACGGACACAAAACAGGCGAGCCGAAGCCTGTATGAACCTGACAAACATATTACGATCATAAAATCATATAGAACAATCTCGAAAAGAAACGTAAAAGAAATTCCTTACGTGTCCCCGAGGCTTGATGCGACAAAGTATATCATATGTTTATGATGCTCAAATTACTTCATACTATCATTTATATTTTTTAAATTTATTCTGATAATTAATTAAAAAAATTATAAAAATCAAATTAATCATGTTTAAAATTAATCAGTTTAAAAAATTAAATGATTGAATTAAAAAAAAAAAAAAACTTCCTTAGGCGCTTCCACGTTTGTAGGCCCAAATCCATTTCCAACAACAAAATCATTTTTTAAAAATATATATAGATACGACATCCTCCCTCAAGTTTGACCTTCAAACCATCCTTCTTGAGAGTTGACTTTGCAGATAATGCACAGCCTAGCTCGATCCTGTCCACACCCATCCCAACTACCAACTACTGCGACAGATGCTGTTCAAATTTCAACACAAATGTGAAGCTTCGTCCCTTTTAATCCATGCCAAGGAAATGCATGCATGTGCTGTTTTTGTCTTTCTTCCTTACTAAATTAATCGTCTCTGCGTCGTAAACCTCCCCGGAAGTCAACCATGAGAACGGAGGGACTTCTATAGATCTGCTTTCTCCTTCTTTGAGCTGAGACAGACGAAGCAAGCAATCATGGCTTCTTTTCCCTTCTTCTTCTTCTTCTTCCTCCTCCTCCTCCTCCTACCTCAGTGTCTTTCCCTCCAACTCTGCACCAATTCAAGTAGCTTTTCAACAACCATCTCTTTTTTGTGATAAAGATTTGGGATTTTATTGCTTGATATCAAACTAATTTTGGGGGCTTTTGTTGCTTTCAGTGGCACCTTTGACTCTGAATACTACTCTGGCTTTCTGCGGAAACAGTGGCAGCAGCTGCTGCAACGCCACCGACGACGGCCTCCTCCGGCGGCAGTTCCAGTCCATGAACATCTCCGACTCAGCCTGCGCCGCCGTCATGAAGTCCATCGTCTGCGCGGTAAACTTTTGCCCCCTGAAAACTGCCATTCTTCCTCTGTTTTTTTGTATCTTCGAGCTCAGCTTTTATGTTTGTTTCAGAGATGCGATCCATTTTCTGCCGAGTTATTTGACACTGGACCAAGCCCTGACACAGTTCCTACTCTATGCAACTCTACCAGTTCATCAACCTCTTCGTTGGCATCGAATTCCAACCCAAACTTCTGTAAACAAGTTTGGGATTCCTGCAACAACGTCTCAATGCTGAATTCTCCATTTGCAGGACTGCCAGTGTCCTCTTCCCGGCTCATCGATATCTGGCAATCCGAAACTGACTTCTGTAAGGTTTTCGGAGGCTCTCCGAGTGACAACTCCCTATGCTTCAATGGCAACTCAGCCTCATTCAACACTAGCTTAGCTTCACCCTCTCCCAAAGGCCTGTGCCTTGAGAGAATTGCCAATGGATCTTACCTCAACATGGTCCCCCACCCGGATGGCTCGAACCGCGCTTTTGTATCGAATCAGGCCGGCAAGATATGGCTGGCGACGATCCCTGATCAAGGATCGGGAGGAACACTGGAGATCGACGAGACCAACCCCTTCCTTGATTTAACTGATCAAGTTCATTATGACACTGAACTTGGCATGCTGGGCATTGCATTTCATTCAAACTTCACAACAAATGGCCGGTTTTTCGTCTCCTACAACTGCGATAGGCTTCAGTCATTGAGTTGTTCGGGAAGGTGTTCATGCAATTCTGATGCAGGATGTGATCCTTCAAAGCTTGGAGCTGACCGTGGTGCCCAGCCATGCCAGTATCAAGCTGTTGTGGCTGAGTACACTGTAAATAGTTCCTCAACGACACCTTCTACGGTATGCCGTCTTCGATCATCTTTGTTTTATCACCTAGCAAATGCCATAGAAATTGTGTTTCTTGGTTGTAGGCAACGAGTGCCAATCCATTAGAAGTGAGGAGGATCTTCACTATGGGTCTTCCATTCACAAATCATCATGGAGGCCAAATTCTGTTCGGACCAGCAGATGGATACCTCTATTTCATGATGGGGGATGGTGGCAGCAAGGGGGATCCCTTCAACTTTGCTCAAAACAAGAAAGCATTGCTTGGAAAAATTATGCGACTCGACATTAACAACTTCCAAAGTAACAACACTCTTGACAAATTTGATGATTTAGCTCCTTCTGCTTCTCTTGCAACTATGTTGGCTCCTTTTGCAGGTGACAGTCAAGCAACCAATCTAAGTCTATGGGGAAACTACTCCATTCCAGATGATAATCCTTACACGATCGACAGCGAATTGCAACCCGAGATATGGGCATTAGGCTTTCAAAACCCTTGGCGATGCAATTTCGATTCAGAAAGATCTTCATATTTCTACTGTGCAGACACTGGAGATGTTAAGTTTCAGTTCCCTTTAGTGACAAATTGTTCTTCAACAAGGTCTCATTAGTTCTGTAATTGACGAAGGCAAAATTTACAGGATACATATGAAGAAGTAGATTTGATCACGAAGGGTGGCAACTATGGATGGCGTGTCTACGAGGGCCCTGATCTTTACAGTCCGGCAAGGACGCCCGGCGGAAACACTTCGCTCAGCTCCATAAGTCCGATCTTCCCTGTCATGGGTTACACCCACGCCGAGGTCAACAACTCGACGGGCTCCTCGTCCATCACCGGCGGTTATGTCTACAGGTCGACGGCGGACCCTTGCTTGCATGGAAGGTTGGTACCAATTTTTTA
Source organism: Hedychium gardnerianum (assembly GCA_038050645.1). Lineage (NCBI taxonomy): Eukaryota > Viridiplantae > Streptophyta > Magnoliopsida > Zingiberales > Zingiberaceae > Hedychium > Hedychium gardnerianum. Next base: position 5,118 of record JBBUKS010511004.1, on the reverse strand, counting down.
GACGATGATCGATATATAAAGTCTGCTAGCTTTCTTATTCTTCAAATGGCGTTTTCAGATATCTGTATGCGGATCTGTACGGTGTGGCGATTTGGGCATGCGCCGAGGTGCCCGGAAACAGTGGAAACTACACGAGCACGAGGATGACTTTCGGTTGCAGCGAGAGGTCTCCGATTCCTTGCGACAGGGTGGCGGGGAGCCCCCTCCCGGACCTGGGATACGTGTTCTCGTTCGGGGAAGACAACAGAAAGGATGTTTTTCTGTTAAGCAGCGGCGGCGTGTACAGAATCGTTCCCCCGAGCCGATGCAACTACACTTGCGCGCTGGAGAACACGACTGATGATGCAGGGGGTTCAGGGCGTTCTTCGTCTGCAAGGAGAATGGAAGGGCTAACGGGGAGAATGGCGGCGGCGGTAGCGGCGGCAGTGTTTGTGCTGATCTGCTGGTGTTGAATTTGAGCGTGATTGTTGAATCTGCAAGTCGTGTTTTTTTTGTTTTTTGTTTTTTTTTTGTTTTTGTCTAAATCTAAATTTTTATTTTGATTCACAAGTTACTTTATTTTAAAATATTCGTATTAATTTAGACGTTAATATATATTATTTATTCAAATAATATATTATATATTTATTATATTAATATTTCTTTTTTATTAATACATTCATATTTATTTTATTATTTATAAATTTCATTATTTATTATTTATCTTTATTCTTTATATCTAAAATTTATTTTTTTATTTTAAATTTTCTTTTTATAAAAATTTATTCATTTATAACGTTAAAAAAATAAACACAATTAATATAAAAATATTTTAACATTCATTCATATCGATTTATAACATTATTTAAATATTATAATATTTATATATTAACATCAATGTAAAATCAAAAACTTAAATAGTTCGGTATTAAAAAAATTGTACAGTAAAAATTCAAAGAACATTCTTTTTTTATTAGAATTATAAAAGCAACATTCCTTTTTTTATATCATAGCTGCTATATTAAATTATATTTAAGTTAGTTTTTTTATATTATAGTAATTATAATTTATAATAAAAAAATTAGAGTATTTTTTTAATAATTAATTTAAAAAATACCCTTTTTAAATTCTGCCGCGGGAATCGCAAGGCTGCCTAAGATCACTCTGTGGGCGCCGCCGGATCCAACTCTCCGCGCTCTTACCGTTGTTTTGCTTTGCCCTTATAGCTTCGCCAGCGGCATCGCGACGACCATGAAGCATTCACGCGCCGATCTGCCGCTCCGCAGCCGCCATGAGATCCTACGCCTCTTCCATCGCCTTCTTCTTCTCTGCTCTCGTCCTCTTCCTCGTCTCCTTCCCGGGTCTCGTCCCCCTCGCCGTAACCGAGCCCAGCTTAGACGATCCCAGTCGCGTCACGCAGATCTCTTGGCGTCCCAGGTGCGCGTTAGCGTTGCTCTCCTTCTCCCTCCCTCAAAAAGTTCAATTTTTAGCTTCGTACATTACGGTGTCATAGTTCTGACATCTTGATTTAGGGTTTTGTTTCAAATTTATCTTCTTTTCTTCCTCCCTACTCATTGACATTTCTGGACAAAATGATCAAGGACAAAAAGTGAATCGAACCTTTCTTGGTTACAGCTCGTCATAGACTTTGCTGCTTCGAGGAAAAAGGTCTTATTGAGACAACAAATTTTTCCTCCCAACTCACTGACAATGCAAATTTTGAGACAAAATGCTCGAGAAAAAAATTAACTTTGAACTTCGATTTTCTTGGTTTCAATGCGTCAAAAACCTTACTCTTTCAAAGGAAGAAAGGTCTTAGTGAAGCCATATACTTCTTATGCTGTCAACTTAGACATTAATATACATGGCCTGAATTGAGAATCAAATTCTACTCTTTTTTTTTAGGGGAATTGTTAATATTCATCCAGGAATAGTAATACTCATACTGCTTGTTCTTGAACTCTGGCAGAAAGCATTAAGAATGTATTTGAATTTTACTGCAGGATCTTCCTTTATAAGGGGTTCCTTTCCGACGAGGAATGTGACCATATCATTAAGCTGGTAACTAAGAAGATATCCCTTTCTTATCTCTGTATGTTTTCATGGTCCGAATCTGTATATTTCCTTGGTTTTGACTAATTTGATGCAGGCGAGGAGCAAGATGAAGAGATCAATGGTGGCCGACAGTAAGTCTGGGGATGGTCGCAAGAGCAACGTACGTACAAGCTCCGGAACGTTCCTTAAAAAGCACCAGGTACTTTGTCCATTCTTGCTTACTAAATGATACCTAAAGCTCTAAGTTATCTCACTAATCAGAAGTGCGTCAAACAAGCAACCGGAACTTTCATAATTTACTTGATGTCCAAAAGTTATTAATCATCAAGTACAAACATTTTGTACAGTTGATGCTTTATTTTGTATCTTTGTTCATACACTGTTAACTATGTTCAATAGAAGTTCTTTTGGTTAAGGTTATAGTTTATCTATATAGAATTGTGATTATAATGGCAATAAAAGGAGAAAAAAGGTCATTTTTAGCTTGAGATATTTTTTTAATTAATATTTTCATCACTCCACTCTTAAGCTCATTGGAATTAATTTAGCTATTCTCATGGTTTATGGTTTAGAGTGCATCCAAGTTACCAATCTAAGAGTTACAAATACACTACTGCAAACTCATATACAATTTACAAAGAAAAAACAAGTTAGTTCCAATTAATATGAGAAGAAACCCATCAATGCAGAAAAAAAAAACAAGAAACAGAACTAGATAAACTGAATTGATGAGACGGATTGTATTATGTTTTCTTATCCTATTGCCATTAATATATTCTACTTGAGACTTTACTACAACTTTATCCCATCCTCCTAATATATGCTCATTTTTTATAATCTGTGACTACCAAGATGATATGCTAGCAATGGAACATAAACATGGGCATTAGGATTACATGGCATATGATCACTGTGAACCAAACACACTGATTTCAGAAGAAAAGAACATCTATAACTAGTACCAGTTAAAATCCAAGAAACAACATAAACAGTGAGGAGGCATAAATTAGAAAAGAAGAACTTATATGAGAATTTCAGCCATCTGCTCTTTCTTCCTTGGTGGCACACATGATGCAAGAGTTACGGAATAATTCAAACAGTAACAACAAATTTTAATATTGTTTAACACTATTTTCATTGACTGAACTTACCGTATGAAATGTTGATTCATTTACGAATTGAATCTTCTAGATTTGTGTACCATCATCCGATGAGGTTCACACTGACATCTTCTAACTAATTTTTTTGTTCTATGGTTGGGTTGTATAATATATATTCTTTTCATTTTTGGAACTATAAATGAAATTTAGTAATTACGGATCATTAAGAAGCTAACGATTCTTTCTCTTTGGTCCAAGGATGAGGTAATTGCAAGAATTGATCAAAGGATTGCCAAATGGACCTTCCTTCCAGAGGGTATTTCCTTGCGCTAGTTATGCATTGCATGGTGCTCTTGTAGTTTTCTTGTTTCATCATCTTAGTAATGCATCTATAAGCAGAAAATGCCGAGGCCCTTCAAGTATTACGCTACCAAGAAGGTCAAAAGTATGAACCACATCATGACTATTTTCACGATCCAAAGAACAAAATACGCGGAGGCCATAGGTATGCAACAGTGCTTATGTATCTTTCAGATGTTGAAAAAGGAGGGGAGACTGTCTTTCCATTAGCAGAGGTAGTAGAGCACTGTCTGCAAATATTTTGATTGGGATCGACAAATGGGGGATAACCTTTATCTGTGACTATTTCAGAGTGCCTCATCTCAGTTTAAAGATGACAGTTGGTCTGAGTGTGCAAAAAATGGCCTTGCAGGTACAATTGATGAATTGATGCTTCTTGGAATTGTTAATCATAGAGTTTAGTTGATGTAGCCTAGCTTTTGATTTGCTTGCAGTGAAACCTAAAAAGGGTGATGCAGTGCTCTTCTTTAGCCTTCACATCAATGGCACAACTGATCCAGCCAGTCTCCATGGTAGCTGCCCTGTCATTGAAGGTGAAAAATGGTCAGCCCCAAAATGGATTCATGTCAGCTCCTATGACAATCTGCAGGAACCAAGCTCGACCGAGGAGTGCTCCGACTACAATGAGAATTGTTCATATTGGGCATCTACAGGGGAGTGCCAAAAGAATCCCAATTACATGATTGGGAACGAGGTCACACTCGGAAACTGTCGAAAGAGTTGCATGGTGTGCGGCAAGTCCAAATCGATGCGGCTTATTTCTTGAGTGTCTGGTGCTTCTGATCATTGAGGTGTAAATAGGAATTCAGTCTTTTACAACAGGTAGAAGTAGAGAAAGGTTTTGCATACAATGTGTTGAGTTATTTCAACTATGACTTTTTAAAACTGTGTAATAAGTTGTGTCATTTTGCATCAGGTAAATTGACTTTGCACAAAGAAAAATATAGCAACAAAAACTCTTTTAAATTTCATTTTGACCATTTATGCTTTATCTATTTTTTTTATTTTATATTTAGATAGTTCAAAATATTATATTTTATCCCTAGCTTTCATGTAATTCTTTTTTGTTGCACACTGAATATGGACCTATAATTGAAAGCATGTTTAATTATTAAAATTTAAACAATTGTATAATATGTTAAACAACTGTATAACATTAATTGAGTACATAACTGAGTTAGTTATTATATGATAAATTTATAGAATTTAATAAAAGTTGATTTTCTTTCAATGATGTAGAGTTTGGGGAACCATCACGATGATGAATTTCAAAATATATAACATTAATAAGGTAGAATCATAGTCTAAAGCCTTTATTTTTGTTATCATTAAAAGGTATTTCATTTTTAAAAAATATTAAAAGGGTGTTATTTTATTTTTTATTTAAAAAATACCTTTGTTTCAATATTGTTATACTAACTTTAGTTTCAGCTAAAGCAATTTTAATTAAGTAGTTTTTATTTATACACATTGTAGGAGTATTAGTCAAAATTACTATACATTATAGTAGTTTTGAAAATATATATATATATATTACGTTTTGATTAAAACGGTATAATTTAATCAAAATGAGATGATTTTAATTAGAATAATTTTAACTAAATTGAAAAGACATATTTTGATA
>JBBUKS010510974.1:0-13440 GCA_038050645.1 Hedychium gardnerianum | reverse complement strand
TTAGGAGGGGGGCCAGACCTGACCTCCTAACCTGGTTTACAATGACTCAAACTGATTTACATGAGACTCTAATGTACGGAAGACCAATTCTATCCAATTTACAAATACCAAAAAGCTCTCTATCAATACTGTGTCTATCCAGGACTCTATTCACATTAAGATTGAAGGCCTTATTAGCAAGATAATCTGCCGCCATATTAGCTTCTCTATAAATATGTGAACACCGCACATGATATTTAATTAATAAAGTCCTAATCTTCAGTACCAAGCTCCGGAGTTCCCAACCAATAGAGGATGCCTGTATTATTTGTAGTGCAACCAGTGAGTCCGATTCAAGCCAAATTGGGAGATAACCGTTATCAATGCACAACTCCAACCCTTTCAAAATTGCAAATAGCTCTGCTCTTACATTAGAACCCTCTCCAATGGTGCCATGTGTAGCCCGAAGAATCTGCCCAGAATGGTCTCTAATGATGGCCCCATAAGAAGAAAGTCCAGGGTTACCTTTCGAGCAACCATCTGTGTTAAGCTTATATATGCCAAAGCCTGGTTTTTGCCAACTTACCACCGTAATGGTTTTAACCACTTCAAGCTTAACTTGCAGCCCAAGCGCTTGTCCTATTTCAACATAACCTTTCCAATGCCAGTTTGTTATTATCCCCGCAGCCATACCGAAGGATATATATTGGATAATGTGTCGGATAATTTTTTGCACAGAAACCTCTAATCCACGATGTTTAGCATCATTGCGAGCAGTCCAAAGAAACCACACAATCAAAAAAGGGATAGCCTCTCTTATATGCCCTTGATGTAACCACTCCATCCCCACCTTCCAATCTTCAAGGATATGAAATCTGTTAACACCAAACAGCTTAGCAAAAAACAGCCACACCTCTTTAGCAACTTCACTATGGTAGAATAGATGATCCCATGATTCTACAAATTCACAACACTGGCACTTAGAAGCTAAACATATCCCCTTTTGCATTAGCACTTCATCCACTGGCAACTTGTGCTGCAGGAAACGCCACACAAAAATGGAAATCTTGGGAGTCAAAAGTTTGCTCCAACAAGCTGCCCAGATCAGTGCCCGATGGTATACCATCCTTACACAATTCCATGCTGATTTTAATGTGAATTTACCATCCTTTGAAGGCTTCCATGTTAGCATGTCCTGCACATTGGGCTGTAATGATACATCAGCCACCTCTTCGGCAGAAGCAGCAGGCAGCACAGTCTGCAATTTGTCCAGATTCCAGCCCAGTTCATCAACAAATTCAGCCACCAATGCATCTGGATTTCCAGCTATCTCATAGGAAAGATGAAGTGGTCCTCTATCCGACCAAGTGTCAAACCAAAATTTCAATCTTCCAGCTCCAGGAATCCAGCCAATGTGACATTCAGCCCTGCTTCGAGCTCTGATAAGTCTTCGCCAGCAAGGGGAGGCATTAGACTTGAGGGAAATGACAGTTGGAGAACATGCACCACAATACAGCTTTGTGAGAAAAACCGCCCAAGGAGTGTTCTGATCTCTAAATCTATGCCATAGCTTCATGGAGATGGCAGCAGCCACATCTGTTAATTTTCGCACACCCAATCCACCTTCTGATTTCGGCTTGCAAATGGCAGACCAAGCAACCCAATGCATCTTCCTCTTATCACTCGAAGAGCCCCAAAAAAAATTTGCAAAGATCCTTTCTATTTGGTGAAGAACTGATACTGGAGGTAAGAGAACCTGTAATAGATACAGTGGTAGTGAGCATAACACACTTTGGATGAGCAATAACCGACCCCCATGTGAAAGTCTTGAGATGTTCCATCCAAGCAATTTTTTTCTAACCTTCTCTACCAGAGGCTGAAAGTATACAGATTTCCTATTTCCAGTAAAAATAGGCACTCCCAGGTATATAATTGGGAAGGTCCCCTCCCTAAATCCAGTATTTGCAGCTATAATATTTCTGCGAGCATTAGAGATGCTTTTGGAAGGAAAAAACAGACTCTTCGCAGCATTAATGGATTGTCCAGAACAAGCTTCATATGATTCCAGAAAAGCTTTAACTCTTTTTACACAATTAATGGACCCGTTCATTAAAATCATTATGTCGTCTGCATAAGCTAAGTGATTCACTTTAGCTTCACAGCCAACCGCATACCTCATTAGTGGGAATTTATTAAATAAATCATCTAGTCCTCTCGAGAGAAATTCAGCAGCAATAATAAACAAGAGTGGAGAGATAGGATCCCCTTGCCTGAGTCCTCGCTTGGCAGGAAAGAAACCAGATAAGTGGCCATTGATTCTGATAGAAAACCAGCAGTCCGCAACACAACGCCTGATAATATCTATGAATGCCTCTGAAAACCCAAACGCCACCATAACTTTTGATAAGAAGCCCCATTGGACTCTGTCATAAGCTTTAGCCATGTCCAACTTCAATATTAAATTTCCTCCCCTGACATGATAATTCAGCTTATGATTTAGTTCTTGGGCGAAAATAATATTGTCTGAAATCAGCCTCCCTGCTACAAATCCACTCTGTGATGGTGATATAATCTTATCCAGCATCTGCCTTAGCCTATTAGCTATCAATTTAGATATAATCTTGTTTGATACATTACACAAACTAATAGGTCTAAAGTCTTGCCAATTCTGTGCATTCTCAGTTTTAGGAATAAGAATCAAGGTAGTAGCAGCCATGCCTTTCGGAAGAGAGCCCCCATTGAAAAAATCCAGCACAGCCTCATATATATCCAGTTTAATAATATCCCAGCAGGCAGTGTAAAAAGCTACAGAGAAACCATCAGGGCCAGCTACACTATCCTCACACATTTCCCAAATAATCTGCTTTACCTCTTCCATTGTGGGCTGGCCAAGCAGTGCAGAATTTTCTGTTGAGTTGATCACCATAGGAATGTGTTCCATATTCACAGATCCACAATCGTAAGCCTCTCCTGTCAGTAACTTCTCAAAGAACTTGACTCCCGACGCTTGTATCAATTCTGGTTTCTCCAAGCATACACCTTCATCCCATATTCTAAAAATTATGTTAGACGTCCTTCGTTTCTGTACCAGATTGTGAAAAAATTTGGTGTTCCTATCTCCCTCCCCAATCCACTTCACAGCAGCTTTTTGCTTCCAAAACATTTCCTCCATGTGCAGGGCTTGAAACAAAAAAGCTTGGCACTTACTCATATGCAGTTTATTTTCTGCTATAGGAGCAGAATCAAATTGCTTTTCTGCAGCCTCAAAGTTGTCTTCAGCCTTCTTTACATTCTCATGTATGTTTCCAAACACTGCTGCATTCCACCACTTCAGATGGCCTTTGAGACGTTTAAGCTTGAACTGCAGTTTCTGCAATCCTGCCCCAGAGCAAGGCAGCCTCTAATTCAAGCTCATAGTTGACTGAAAGGTATGGTGTTTGGTCCACATTTTCTGAAATCTGAAAGAAGCCACTGGTGGAGAAAAGCTTGGAAAAGAAATCATCAAAGGACAGTGATCCGAGGTGGCTCTGCTAAGATGTTCCACACGTACTGAAAATTTCTGATCATGCCAAATAGGAGATATGAGAACCCTATCCAACCGCTTCCATACCTTGTTGTTAGTCCATGTAAACTTGTCTCCCACATACCCAGCATCCAAGAGCCAGCCAACATCACAAAATTGTTAAAATCCCTTGTGGCACCCAATTTTGATAAAGAGCCTGCCGAGTGTTCACTAGGTCCAGCTATCACATTTAGATCTCCTCCTATCAACCAAAATTCGTCCATAGCAGGTTTAACTTCCAACAATTTATCCTATAAATCCTTTCTTTCAGCCCTATAGCATTTGGCATACACCACAGTTATTATCATGCTAATTGGAAACATGTGAGAGCTTAATTTGAGATGAAGGAATTGCTCATGATCCACCAAAACAGTACATTCAACATTGTGGTCATATAGGAACCATATCTTCCCAGAACAGTTAGTTATAGCTGCCTGAAAACCCAATCGCCTAGTAATATAAGTTGCATCTAATGAGATAAAAGGTTCAAGCACACCCAAAAAGTTAATGTGGTAATAACGTTTCAAATAATGTACCCTTCTAAGAGAAGCTTCATTCCCTATCCCCCTAATATTCCATATGATCCCAGACATTATAAATTTGATGAAGAAGAAAATCTTTGAGCAACTGATTTGCTCCTTGTGATTCTTTGATTTAAATCTGAAGGTTCTCTGATTTTGGAAGGCTGCCCTTTGCTTGGTTGTTTCCCTTTCTTTCCCGGAGTGAGAGTGAGTGAAGAGCTTCTATGTAATTGCACATTTCGTTCCCTATTATCTTCCTCCACTTCCACAAATGTTTTAGACAACTCCAACCCTTCAGCTTCAACTCCATCAGCCTCCTCATTCCTGTCTGAGACACACAATTCTCCCCACTGTTCCATTGAGTTTGATACTTGGTTGAGTTGACAATGTGCCAACCGAGCCAAAGAGGATGATCCCTCCACTATAGGCACTACAGGGTGAGCTCCTGGCACATTATCCACCACAGGAACCTGCAAATTCTTGTAAAGGGTCTGTTTCTGATACTGTTTATTAGAACTGGGCTGATTCTGGACAGCCTTTGAGGACAAGGAATTTGCTGCAGCTCTCTGTCCTTCCCCCAATGTGGGCCTTCTCCCTGTTTCTGATGCTTGCGCAGGCCAAGTTGATATATGTTCCAACACCTTCTCACCCGTGCCAAATTCTCCAGGAACCTGCACACTCTTCTTCCCCCCAGCAGGTCCTGTGCCAAGTCTGATAGTCTGAATTTCAGCATCCTGTCCACTTATTTTGTCCTCCTCCTCCAGGTTGTCTCTTGCAGATTCCTCAGCATCCCCAGCTCCCTGCTTTTTGTGAAACCTGCCCTCATCCAATGCAATAGGATTGGCATTTAGTGCCCCAACAGTTTCCATTCTCCCTTGTGTGCCATTTTCCAGAATTTGCTTGTCCATCCTCCTCTGATTAAATTGTCTGTCTTCACCACACTTATCAGAATTCTCCACATCACATTGGTCCACCTCCTCCAACCCTTGCAATATGTTGAATTGATTTTCAGATGAGTCTCCCACAGCAGCCCCATCCCCCTGTAAATTAACAGATCCATTCTTTTTTCTGAAAACCTGATTTCCAGCTTCTGTAATATGAGGCAGTGCACCACTTGACCCAGCAGGGCCTAAACCAGCCTCCTGTTCCTGCCCCACATTCTTCCTCCTGTTTAGTTTTTCCCTCAAGTCCTCACCACCAACATTTGTATTTCTTCTAGCCATCTTCCACACTGGTTTCGGCTTGTTCCCATTAACATAGCATTCTTCTGAAGAATGCCCCAAATGCAGGCAGTCTGCACAGTACCGTGGGTGCTTTTCAAATATTACCTTCTGCAGCCTCTTCTCCTCTCCAATACCAATCCAGAATTCCTCCACCTTTGGTTTTAGCAAATCAATCTCAACACAAACCCTAGCCACCGAGAGCCTCAACCCATCTGCAGTAGCTTCATCAATCTTGATCGGTTTCCCTACAATATTTGCAGCAGAGAACAGACAGTTCTTATTGAACATGTGGATTGGGAGATCAGGCAGTTGGATCCACACTGGAACAACAGAGGATTCAGCATCATACGAAAAATGTGGAGACCATTTGAAGATCCTCAACGGCACACCTCCAATGAACCAAACCCCACGCCCCCAAACTCGCGCCATATCCTCATTTGAAGTTAGATGCAAAAATATATATCCCGAGCGCAAAAACCGAATGTTATAGAAGCTAGATAACCCTAGGTTTCCAAACGCTTGTAAAACCAATTCCCGATTCGGCCGAAATCCAGAAAATTTACCAACCAATGCAAATTGATATGGCTCAGCCATAATTGAAACCTCTTCTTCAGAGTAGAAGATACCTGGTTTACTGTTGTAGATCGTGGCCGGCTTGAAATCTTCTCCGACAGCATCAAAACCCTTCTTTGTCGTGCGCGGCGAAGACGGCTTCAGCGCCGCCGCATAGGAGCTTTTCACAGGAGCGGGGATGGGGATTGAGACAGCCTCCACCGGTTTGGGGATGTGGGAAGGGAGTGGAGGGAAATGGGAGGGGTCAGGCGCCGGCAGCATGTTGGCGCCGGCGGCCAGCGCCAACGCAGGAGCGACTTCGCCAAACAGTCGCCCAAAAAATCGCCAGAGAGAAGAGCGCCCGTTTAGGGTTTAGGGTTTAGGGTTTAGGGTTTAGGGTTTAGGGTTAGGGGTTTAGGGTTTAGGGTTTAGGGTTTAGGGTTTAGGGTTAGGGGTTTAGAAAAAATCATGTCATAAATGAAAAGGATAACAATGTTAGGAGGGGGGCCAAACCTGACCTCCTATCATCGTTTACAAATCTCCTAAGGAGTTAGTCTCAACTCGAATATAAAGAATGCCAAATTGACCCACTCTACAAAAGTCACAAAAAATCTTTCCATCTCTCTCTTCGTCCTTCAGGCGCCGCGTCAGTACGATGTCTCATGAAGGTGCTCATGTCAACTATCATCGTCCGTGCATCATCTGTATCATCGCCCAGGGGATATGTCTCTGCATCGCCTCTCACAAATATCATAAAGGAATCTATCCATCTCTCTTCCTCCATCAGTCTCTGCGTCAGTGCGATGTCTCATGAAAGTTCTCGTGTCAACCATCATCGCCTGTGCATCATCTGTGTCATCTTCCTGGGGATATGTCTCTGCGTCTCGTCTCACCATCTTCGTCATTCATCGTGTAGTGGTGATGAAAAAGTTTCGTCCGTCCTTCGCACACTTTTAGTCCTCAGACCCGATGCTCCGTCTCGAATCCGGATCCTATAGATATTAATATGAAAACTATATAAATACCATATTAATATGAGTTCAAAACTTACTAACTAAAGTGATACGGGTTAATCATCTAATTAATGGATTGAATAGACCCCAATTTAACACATAGGGGTTCGTTATCCCAATTCAATTAACCAAACCCCTGACTCCATATATCAACTTCTTAATTGCTAAATTGATTCCCAACCCACACATGAGGTTATCATTTAGCCTAATTGATACTAAGTTCATGTATAAGGAAGGAACCCTAAACCACCATTAACCCTACGAAATAATCCAACAAGTAATCACAAGGTATATCCACATAGGAGCTCTTTTAACTTCACACTCCTAACAAAGATGATATCCATGAAACCATTTTAATTAGCCTTATAGTCCAATCCAAGAACTTCAAGATGTAATTAAGCAAGAACAATATAACTACACTAAACTGAATTCTCTACCCATCAATACCTACTAGTGGTGGTTGAATCGAATCCAAGGAAAAGCTAATGTTGTGGATGGCCATAACAGTAGCAACCAACCCTAACAACAGTGATGGCTGGCTGCGACATCAGGCTGCGGTGGGGTTGTTGCTACGGATGGCCGGAGCCGAATCTGGCCAGAGCAGAGTGGCTGGCAGCACTAGATATAGCCTTTGGTCAGATCTAACCGGTCTTGATCAGAATTGGGTAGCTAGTGATGCTGAGGTGGCCGGGGCCTGACCCAGCAACGGTGGTTTCCATTGTCACGCTGGCTAGGAAACTAGCCAGAGAAAGAAGGGGGATCGTCTCTAATAAATACAATAATGATGAATGGAAAAAAGAGAAAATCTTTTAGCTAGAAAAGGGGCAGATGTAGCCAAGTTGATCAAGGCAGTGGATTGTGAATCCACCATGCGCGGGTTCAATTTTCATCGTTTGCCCATTACATTTTTTTCAAATTAAACCTAGATCCAACCGATAGCGATCTCCAAGGGAAATCGAGAAGATGAGGAATAATTTGAGCTGCTCCTTTCCAATTAGGACCTAGCTGTAGACCGTGGCATGCTGCTTGCCGATCCTGGCACAATGCCGGTGACGGCTAGCTCCTGGCTGGCGGCTGGATCTGGCAGAGATAATTCGGCTGGAGAAGAAGACAAAAAAGAGGAAGTTGGGACGATGATGAAGAATCAAGGAGGTGAGTGAGGAAGAGATAAGTGAGGGAGAGGGATTTAAATAGCTTAGGATAATCTAAACCTAAGTATTAAATTGATTAACTTAGGTTGATCCATTTAATAGTCTCCCTATGATCATATTAATTTGGATTAAATCTCCAAAAATTTCCAAAATTCCCCCCCAAAAAAATCTATTAGGTTATTCCTAAAATAACTCTAATTATTTTATTATTTCATTTATTACCATATCTTATATTCTCCCCCACTAATAAGAATTTGATCCCCAAATTTGCTACTTAAGTGCGGTAAGCAAACTATAGCATATTCAAACAGTTTAAGCACTGAAGGAACTACATGCACCTTAAGTAAAAAAGTAAGAGTATCGAGCTTGGATCTCATCCTCGAGCTCCCAGGTTGCCTCTTTATCAGTATGATGCTGCCATCCAACCATGATGAGTCGAATGGTTTTATTCCGCAACTTACGCTCCTTGCGATCTATAATTCGTACAGGAACCTCTTCATAAGTTGCATTAGGATGGAGTGGGATCGGCACGTCCCTCAGAATGTGAGTAATGTCTGGCACATACTTCCTCAGCATATATACATGAAACACATTATGTACGCCTGCAACGGTCGATGGTAGTGCCAACCGATAGGCTACCTCGCCTATCCTCTCCAATATCTGAAAGGGTCTGATGTAATGAGGAGCCAACTTGCCCTTCACACCAAATCTGTAAACCTCTTTAGTGGGTGAAAGACGCAAAAATACATGGTCGCCCACTATGAATTCCAAAGGTCTCCATCTTTGATCCTCATAACTCTTTTGGCAATCCTGAGCTTCCAACATTCTTCGTCTGATTGTACATACTAACTTTGCATCATGTTGAATGCTCTGTGACCCCAAAATATGTGGTTCACCAACTTCTTCCCATAATGTAGGAGATCGACATGCTCTGTCATATAAGGCCTCAAACGACGCCATCTGAATAGCTGAATAAAAACTATTATTGTATGCAAATTCTACTAAGTGTAAATGATCCTCCTAGCTACCTCTAAAATCCATTACGCATGGTCTCAATAGATCCTCAAGTATCTTTATAGTGCGCTCTGACTGTCCATCTGTTTGTGGGTGAAAAGTTATGCTGAAACGAAGCTCCATACCTAAGGCCTGCTGAAGACTCAGTCAAAATTGTGAGGTGAAATATGGATCCCTATCAAAAATGATACTCAGTGGAATATCATGAATTCTAGTAATCTTTCTATAATATAACTCTGCCAGGTGATCCAAAGAGTTTGTCTTATGGATCGATAAAAAGTGTGCAGATTTGGTTAATCGATCAACGATCACCCAAATCGTATCATGACCTTTCTGTGTCCTGAGTAACCTCACTACAAAGTCCATAGTGATATGCTCTTTCATTCTGGTATTTGAATCTTCTGAAGCATATCAGACATCGAGCCACGAAATCTACTAAGTCCTTTTTCATGTCATTCCACCACTAAGAGTGTTTCAATTCTCTATACTTTCGAGTACCACCTAGATGGATCGCAAATCTAGATCGATGTGCTTCCTGAAGTTAGTCCTCTTTGACTGGGTGTGACTTGGGTATATACAATCTTCCCTGAAAATACACGATATCGTTCTCATTACAAAAAAAAACTATCTATTGTCCTACAACCACTCTGCTACATAGAAACTGTAGATGTTGATAACTAGCTTGTACTCCTTTAATTTGCTCAACTATGGGTGATTGAGCAATCATAGATACTAAAATCCCTTGCTCTATTTGTCCTTGTTCAACTAGTCCCAACTCTAAGAAACTTCGCACCAAGTCCGTAACTACTACTCAGTGACAAGCTAGAACCCCTTGAGATTTCCTACTCAAAGCATTTGCTACTACATTGGCTTTCCCTAGATGGTAGTTTATGTTGCAATTATAATCCTTAAAAAAACTCTATCCACCTTTTTTGCCTAAGGTTTAATTTTTTCTGAGTAAATAGATACTTAAGACTTTTGTGATCCGTGAAAATCTCGAAAGTGATCTCATACAAATGATGCCTCCATATTTTTAGCGTAAAGATAATAACCGCTAATTCCAAATCAAGGACAGGGTAATTATTCTCATGATCCTTCAACTGGCGAGAAACATATGATACTATCCTTGTATGTTGCATCAGAAATGTACCTAACCCCTACAGCGATGCATCCGTGTAGAGCACAAATCCATCTTCCCTAGAGGGAAGCACTAAGACGGGTGCAGTGACCAGTCTTTGTTTAAGCTCTTGGAAACTTACCTCACAAGTCTTTGTCTAATAAATTTTACACCCTTCTTGGTTAATTGGGTCAAGGCAGGGCAATGCTGGAAAAATTCTATATAAATCTCCGGTAATATCTAGCCAAACCCAGAAAGCTAAAAACTTCCTGTACTGTCTTTGGCTACTCCCAACCGATAACGACCTCTATTTTCGAAGGATCCACCGATATCCCTCTACTAGAAACAACATGTCCAAGAAATCCCACTAAAGACGACTAAAATGCACACTTACTAAACTTTGCATAGAGACGTTCTTGTCAAAGCTTCTCCATAACTATGTGAAGATATTGTTCATGCTCCACCTCTGACCGAGAATATATCAGAATGTCCTCAATGAAAATAATGACAAACTAATCCAAATATTCTAGAAATATCATGTTCATCAAGTTCATGAAAACCGCTGGAGCATTTATAAGCCCAAATGGCATTACCAGAAACTCATAATATCCGTACCGACTTTGAAATGTTGTCATCTATACATCTACATCCCTTAATCTAAGTTGATGATAGTCTGAGTGTAAATCAATCTTAGATTATACACAAGTGTTCTTAAGCTGATCAAATAAATCCTCTATCCGTGGCATGAGATATTTATTCTTTTGATGGTTACTGTATTTAGTTGCCAATAGTCTATACAAAGTCTTAGTGATCCATCCTTCTTGACAAAGAGCACTGGAGATCCCCATGGGGAAACACTAAGGCGGATAAATCCTCTATCCAACAACTCCTATAACTATATCTTAAGTTCTTTCAGTTCTTTCAGTTCCTTTAGTTGATACTGGTGTTGTACCCAGAATCAACTCAATCATGAATTATACTAGCCTTTTTGGGGGCAAGCCAGGGAGTTCCTCCAGAAATACGTTTGGGTATTCTCGAACCATAAGAACGTCTGAGAGATGTGAAGCATCATCTTCCTCAACCTTAATCAATGATAATAGATATCCCTGATAACACTGGGATAATATTCTCTGCGCTTACAGTGCTGAAATAATAGAAATCTCATCATCCTTGGTCCCAACAAATTCCCAAGAGGGTTGGTCAGAAGGTCGGAAGATAACTACTCTTGCTCGACAATCAACTATAGCATAGTGGATAGTCAACCAATCCATGCATAGGATGATGTCAAATTTTGTCATATCTATCACCTGAAGATCCACTATTAGTGAATGACTGTCGAAGTCCAAGGGGCATCTCCTGACTTCCTGACTGATGGTCAGTATCTCTCAGACAGAAAAGATACCGCTAAGCCATGCGATCTGAGTGTAAGAAATCTATGAATCTTACCCAAAAACATATGGAATATAAATGAATGCGAACTACTAGTATCAATCAATAATCAGTAAGTACAGAATAAACTGAAATAATACCTCGAAAGATTGATCCCTTGGCCCGTCGTGCCTCCTGTCGAGTGACAGCATATACTCGTCCAACCTCTGCACTCAGTGGTTGCATTCTTGGAATAGTTTGAGGCTGAGAAGAAGGAGTAGTAGATGACTGTTGAGACTAAGGCTGGACCAACTGATACGCCTGAGGTGACGGAGGTAGAAACTGTTGTGTTGGATATGCTTGATGAACCGGAGCTGCTGTAGGGTACTGCATAGCTAAAGGTGTAGTTGTACGCTCCAGACCCTGAATAAAATATATCTGTGCTTATGGGGGTGACATACGCTGCTGTCATGAAGAGTACTGAGTCCTCTGGGATCCTCTCTATGGTCGAGACTGAGCAGGTCGACCCCCAGTAGTGTCGACATCAATAGTCTCCAACTAAGCCTTCAGATTACAATCTTGGCTCACATGCCCTGGAAGCTTACAGTAGAAGCATATAGCCTGGTCAGAGGGCACTCCAATTTTTTATGACTTTTGGAACCACACTGGTAACATCAGATCATATCGGCATCATTCTTCTGATTCTGTGGATGAGAACGAGAAGATCCTACTGCTGATCGACCTGCCTTCTGTGGTCGAGAAGACTCTCTAGCAGTAGCCCATGAGCCCTATCTCCTATCCTCCCTTTTCTGCCTAGAAACATGATGTCTCTGATTTGAAGGTCTATTCTAGGACGTTTGCATATCATTTCCTTTCTCCCGAGACACTTGTGCTGAGTCATCTCTATCAATAAAGCTCGATTCAATGTCTCTCGATAAGTACTGGCCAAAGATCCAAACATCCTAATCCGAATATATGTTGCAAGACCCTGAGTGAACTGGAACATCCGGTCATAATCCTAAGTTATAAGCTATGGGAAAAACTTAGCAAGGTAGTTAAATTTTGTTTCGTATTCCATCACAGTACGATCTCCCTTCTTGATGTTCAAAAATTCCTGGCGTCGAGCTATGCAGAAAGTAGCGGGATAATATTGTCTCTTGAAAGCATCTCAAGATAAAGCCAAAGTGATGGGTTGATCCCCAAAAATCATCCTCTGCATCTTCCACCAAGTGACCACCTGATCTTGTAGATGGTATGCAACCAATTCATCCTTTTCCTCGTCAGTGAAATTCATGTACTCAAATGTGCCTCCCAAGTTATCTAACCAAGCATGAACGACCCAAGGGTCAAAATATCCATGAAATAGGGTAAATCGGTCCTTAACTAACCTAGCTAAAACTAGTATACATGCTCTATCCATCATCCAGCTAGCAGTAGTCTGGGCTAGTACTATAGGTGGTATTCCCTCACACTGTCCTCATTGATCTCCTGTAGGGGTCTGATGGGCCTGACCACCACTATCTGACTCCATATTAGTCAAAATCCCAGAAGAGTTTCCCCCTCTAGCATCAAGCTCGAGACCCATTTACACAACGGGTTATCTCCGTGGTCACCCCGGACCAAGCCACGAATAGTAGCTGACCCACCATGAGTCATACATGTTACAAACAACTAGGTAAGAACTAATAGAAATATAGGTTACTAGTTATACAACTTACATCCTATAATCAGAGATGTTCTGTCGCTGCCTTGTCCCAAAACTTAAAAAGTCACATCGAGAAAATAAATCATGATATTCGAAACACAAAAATAGGCTTCGCAACCTGTGGTTCTGATGCCAATATATTGTCACAAGGGGGTACTGTCTACGAGAGAAATGATCTACCATGGACGGGGTCTCTGTTAGTAAAAGCCCTAGAGCCAATTATGTGATGATTGAC
>JBBUKS010510956.1:0-13442 GCA_038050645.1 Hedychium gardnerianum | reverse complement strand
AGGCAACGAAGACGCCTCCAAAGGCTAGCGTCCGAGGCGCCTCCAAAGCAACGGAGGCGCCTCGAGCGACTGAAATGGTCAATTATTGACCATTTCTCGTTCCGAATGCTTGGGTGATGCTCCGGTCAGTCGGAGTTGAGCTCACCCGAACCCAACTTTGACCTTCTCCTCGAGCAGACTTTCTCTCCGGCTTCTCATCCCTTGGACCGCGTCCTTCTCGCTCTATCGGTGTACTCTTCCGCAGCTCCTCATCTCTCGGATGCACCGAGCCTATCGGCTCTCTTCCCGTGTCATCCTTCTCGCTCGTTGCAACTTCCGCTCGACTTCTTGTGTTTCTAAGTTTATGCACACTTAGACACAAGGCATCAAATACACAAAGGACCTAATTTAACTCAATTGATCACATCAAAATTACCCGGGGTACTTACAATCTCTCCCTTTTTGATGTGAATCAACCCGAGTTAGAGTTAGGACAAACAATCAATGAATGATTTAAAACAATTTAAGTACAAATAAATTTTGCAATCTCCCCCTTAACTTAACCTCTAATTACTCCCCCTTTGATCACATAAAAAAATGGGTAAACAAAACGAAAAAAATCTGAAAAATTATTCTAGGAGATGGACATAGTTGATTTAAGGTTATGTATTTTTCCCAAAATTGTTTTTCCAAATAAAATAATTTTTAAGAATTAAACCTCAAATTAGCCAAAAATAATTTGAAAATTATTTTTAATTAATGAAAAATTTTGAATTTTTTTGTCAATGTCAAACATAATCAATCTAATAAAAAAAAAATCACGGGAAAACTATTTTTCTTATCGTGAGAAAATAATTTTCTTTACAGAAGTATTTAATTTTTTAAAATAAACACTTAAAAATAAAATTTGACGTCAAAAAAATCTCTCTGAACATCTAGAATATAACGGTTATCTACAGAAAAATCAAAATTTAATCTCTGAAAATTTTTAATTTTAAAAAATCGATTTTCGTTAAAAAATTATGTAGCGGTCAAAATTTTTTTAAAATTTTTATGCTAACTGAAAATATTCTTATTTATCACAGAAAAATTTAAAATTGAAAATTCGAAGAGAAAGGTTACGAAAACTAATTTTGCTAAAAAAAATATTCATAATTCAAATTAATCAATTTCTAGCAAAAAAAAACAATCTAATAGGCTAGAATAGATTTTGGAACCTAAAATAAATTTCTACCTACAGGATTTATCAAGTATTTTCTAGGAATATCGAAATTTGACATTTTTCTAATTTAACTCTTGTGATTTCTAACATAACAATTAAGCCCTCCATAATATTTAAAGTTCCTTTCTGGAGTATGTGAATTTGAACATACAAAATTGTTAGATTTTATTTGTTCTTTTAATTTTGCATTTTCATTTTTAAGTTTTTCAATTTCTTCTAGCGAGCATGCATATTCTTTTTTAGAACATATTTGGTCCTTGTCTTGCACAACGATTTAGATAACATCCTAATAATTATAATTTATCAGAAGGTAAGAGTCGTACCTCACTTATCGTGTCGGACTCGTAGTTGGATGCTCGCCTTTCATTAATGCTCTCTGCTGAGGTGTCTTCGTCGTCTGTTTCTTGGTGGCTAGCCATTAGTGCTAGTCTGGCGCATTCTTCCGTCTCGGACTCGGATGACGACGATTCACTCCACGTAGCTTTGAGTTTCTTGTGCTTGGATTTTCTCGAACCTTTGTCTTTTTCTTTTCCTTTGCTTTTTAGTCTTGGGCAATTGTCCTTAATATGCCCTTCTTTATTGCAATTATAGTACCTTACCTTTTTTTCCCTCTGAAGTAGCTTTGTTGCATGTTTCTTATCAAAATTGTTAGATTTATTAAAAAACTTTGAAAAAATTCTTACCATAAATACTTCCTTGTCTTCGTCGAGCGAAGACTCTGAATCTGGTTCGATCTTCTTGGCCTTTAGGATGAGGTTCTGACTTAACCTTTCTTCATTTCTTGATCCCACACACCTTGACTAGTGTAATTCGAAAGTAGAAAATAACTCTTCTAAACTACTTACCTCGAGGTCTTTCGAGATATAATACAAGTCTATAATTGAGGTCTACTCTTGAGTTTTTGGAAAAGAATTTAGAGTATATTTGATTGAGTCTCGATTCGTTACCGTTTCTTCGAGGTTGGTGAGTTCGATGATCAGCTCCTTGATCTTTGCGTGCAGTTGAGCCACCTTTTCTCTCTTTTCTATCCGGAGGTTCGTTAATTGATTTCGGAGCAGGTCTCGTCTAGCTAGCTTGGCCTCCTAGGTTCCTTCATGGATCTCCAATAATTTCTCCCAGACTTCTTGAGGCGGTAGAACGTTCAGCAGATGGAGCTCTGCCTTATCATTTGCCACAAAGTCAGTTTGTTACTTCTTGTTCCATTGGTGTTCTTTTTTTCTTCTCTATTATCAGCTTTGGGTACTTCAAAATCATATTTAATTGTTAGAAGAATATCAAAGTCGGTTTTAAAAATTATGCACTTCCAAAGCGCGAACTCCCTCTCGAACTTTGGTGGTTGAATGCTTGATCCGATCATCTTCTTGTTGCTTTAGTTGGCGGTTAGTCATTCTAAGGTGGTTAAGCTTTGATACCACTTATATGATCGGATAGACCGGCTAGAGGGTGTAAATAGCCCTGTAAACCAAAGTTACAAATCTCTTGCTATTTACTTAGCAATGACACACTTATAAATTAAATAAAAATAACATAAACAAAAAATAAGGGGACAAAATATTTACTTAGTTACAACCTAGGTGGTTGTTAATCTTGTTAGGACTGCAACCCCAACAAATCCAAGGTAATTCAAAACACTAAGAGAAACCTCCTTCTTTGACAATGTCGAAGGCGGAGAAATTTCTTATAGCAATTGGAAGCTCAAAAACAAAGTACAGAAAATAAATACTGAGTGTGTTATAGTACTCCTATCTTTGGAGCACTATTTATAGCCCACTGGTCAAAGTGGTTGTTTGCTGATGTGGCATTGGAGGTGCTTCCAATGACATCCAGGACGCCTCCATCAAACTAAAATCTCATCTGCGTCACAACGGCTCCGCAATGGCTTTTTGGTGTCTAAGCCACCTCCGTTGCCTCGGAGGCGCCTCCAATGCTTCGAAGGCGCCTCGACTACTATTCTTCTGAGACGCCTTAGGTCTCTTCCGCGACAACTGATCTGTTGGGCATCCGAGGTGCCTCCACTCAAATGAGGTGCCTCAGCCTTCATGGTCAACTTTTGAGTTGACCATTTTCGGACTTCGAATACTTGGGTGATGTTTCAATTGTCCAGAGTTGAGTTCACTCGAATCCAATTTTGACTTTCTCCTCGAGCAGACTTCCTTCCCGATTTCTCGTATCTCGGATGTGTCGCGCGCGTCCTTCTCGCTCTAACAATGTACTCTTTCGTAGCTTCTCGTCCCTTAGATGCACCGAACTCATCGAGTCCCTTTTTGTACAATCCTTCTTGCTAACTGCGTCTTTCACTCGACTTTTTGTATTCCTAAGTTTCTGCACACGTAGACACAAGATATCAAATACGCACATAACCTAACTTAACTCGATTGATCACATAAAAAATATCGTGGAGTATTTACATATTTAAGTTGTGATATTAAATTTTACAAACCAGTACTATAATAATTATTGCATTCAATCATAATATCATATATATATATATATATATATATACATTTTACTAAAAACACGTTATAAAATAGCCCATTATTTTTTCCTCAGGGATGATTTTTTCCCAAAAGTATTTACAGATTAATTTACAAATTTTTTATTTGCATAGAATATTTTCTCAAATTTACATTTTAGTTCAGCGTAAAATCATCATTAATTAAAAAGTTTTATTGGTTGAAAAAATATTATTTTTTTTAAAAGGTTTTTTCACTCATTTTTCGTCCCATCTCGTCAGATTCGTCCCTCTCGTCCGAGCCGCACCGTTTCGGATCGCGGGTCGGATCGTGGCTCTGCATTTCCAACCCGCCCTCGGGCTATTATTTCATCCCATGGAGGAGAAACGACGACGTTGGCCGGCGCCAGTGTTATGGCGGCTGCGATGTCGAAGATAGAGCTGAAGCTTTCCCGTCCCAGCCGCGTCTACCACCCCGGAGTTAGTAATCTCTCTTTCTTCACCTCCTCGGGTTTCATTATCCTCATCACGAATTCTTTCTCTCTTTGCTTCTATTCAGGAATTGATCCAGGGCAAGATCGTTACTGCGCTCTCTGCTCCCATCTCATATCAGAAGATCCTAGTCACTGCCACCGGAACCGTCAATATTCAGGTGGAAAGAACTTGATCTCTTCTCTTGTTCCTAGTTCTGTAGTCGGTGTCGAATTGGGCTGTACTAACCCTTTTCCTGTGCAAAAGGTTCGTCAGGGCGTCACGGGCGTGATTGATTCTCTCTACGGTGTCGTCAAGCCCATACGCATCCTGTGAGCCTCCTCTCATCTACGTATGCATCTTTCCACTGCAATCTTGATCAACAATGTTAGCTCGTTCAAGTAGGCTCCCGTGTGACTATGTCAAGTCATTGTTTTCGTAACTGAATTCGTGCTAGTGTTCCTTGTCGGATTCTTCACGTGACTATAAACAACACAAACGTTGCTACTGTGATTATGCTTCTGAGCTTAGGGTGCATAATCCATATTTTTTTCCCCCTTGCCTTCATTGTCTCAGACAGCATTAGCATGATTTGAACTAAAGTTTGAATACTTGTTTTCGAATATGCATATAATCCTTCTTGTTTGTGGATCAATATGGCTGTTCTTGTTGCCTAGGAGAAATCTGGTATATTGTTTTAATTATATTTAGTGTATTTACTTTGAGCTTAATGTGTACTTCTACACAAAAGGTCTTTTTGCTACAACAACATCAGGATGCAACTTTTCCCTTAGCTAATGTTAAGTTGATCCTTGGATTAAGTTGCAAATAATTTTGTTTGCTGAACAGGAAAAAGTGTTTTGAAGTTGCAGCTTCTGCTGGAAAATTAGGTCCAGGTACAACAGAGGTAAGAATCTTTTGGGTTTATGATTTCAGTTTGTTAGAAAGAGTAGGCACTCACAACCCAGTCTTATATTTCTTTTGTCTACTTCCCTAATTTTTAGATTAGGTAGTTAGTTTAGAGTCTACAAATACATAAAGCATAAAGTGTAATCTTATTTGTGATAACCAAATAGGCGACTCTATAATAAAAAATTACCAATAAAGTGTCCCTTTAGTTTTCTCCTGAAAATGCCCTTGTTTTTTTTTGCAGTGAAATTACCAAAATAGTGCCCCTTTGTTAATTCGCCTGAAAATGCTCTTGTTCTGGTTTTTGCAACTCAGCTTGTGCTATGAAAAGTCACGTATATGCCCATCCCCTGATCAACTTTGAGAAGCTAAAGTTGAATATTTTAGGTATCCATTACTCCTAAAATAGATCATTTTACCCTAAATTTGGGTCAAGCTGATTTCTTTGCCATTTTTGAGAGCACAAGCTTATTTGATAATCATCTTACTGTGTGAGCATCACATATTCGTTCTATATTCAATTTTGATAATATAAAAAATTCAAAATTTTAGGCATACAAGAGTCTAAAATAGGTCAATTTTTGCTTTGAGTTTGGGCATAACCTGATTTGCAAAGCTTAGTCTCAAAATTACATATTTCACTGTATTTTACTTAGAGTATGCCAAAATTCAACATTTCAGGCACCTAGAATCTCATGATAGGACATTTTTGCTCTAAATTTGGGTGCACTCATTTGCAAATCAATTACTAATTGGCTTGCTCTCTGAAAAATGCAATTTTATCTTTTTTTTTTGGAGTGAAAATTGATATGCAAAAAAAGCCTACAACGAAATATTTGCACCATATTTAACTTTGAGAAGGTAAAACTTAAAGGTTGAGTTTTAGACATTCAGATTGCATAATAATCATTTTTGTTGTAAATTTTGGTTGCAAGCTTATTTGATGTGTTATGAAAATATTATTCTGTTCAATTTTTAGAATCAAGCTGATTTCAAATCAGCTTGTAGTCTTAAAATCACATATTTTCACAATATTCAAGTTTGGGAGGTAAAATTTTAACATTTTAGGCATTAATTTTTCTCTGAATTTGCATGCAAACTGATATGCAAATCAGTTTGTACACTAAATTTGAAGTGAATTACCACAGACAAGTGCATTTTCAGGAGAATAAACCAAGGGGTACTTTTTGGTAATTATTATTTTAGAGGCGCCTTTTGGTAAAATGCCCTTGTTTTTACTACGACCACTTATAAAAAATTTGGTAAGGTCTATTCATTAGCCTCTCTCTTCCTAATTTAAGATGGTTAGAAGTTCACAAAATGTGTAATTCTTAGGTTTTCACACAGGTAGATTCAAGAAGAAATGCTCTATTGTAGAATCTATAGAAATTATACCAAGACAGAAGCAATATCTTTTTTGTATATTTATTCTTGTTAAGCTTATTGGTTGGTGGAATGCAAAATTGCTTTCAAATGTTCAGATGCAGTGATTGCTTTTTAATTCCTCTTATCAAGCTTCTGTTGTCTTGTCTTGTTTTAAGACACCATTCTCCTTTACATTGAGTCCTCAAGAAAATGAAACTGTTGCAACATTCTATGAGACATTTCATGGGGGAAATATTAGCATCCAGGTACTCTAGTTTTCATCCTTCAACTGAGCTTACTTAATCTGCAGATAGGTTATCTGTTTATACGTGCTACATATGTTTAACAAAGATTTGTTCGCTAGCTAAGCTAATACATTACAATCTGAGATACCTTCAATTTTATTTTTTCTGTCCATTTAGCAAAAATAGCTTGGCTACTAAAGACTATGTGTTAGTATGGATAGACATACCAGAGATTGGGTAAAAGTTTTTGAAACAGAATGCTTATGCCCAACATCCAAGATTTAAAGCTTGATAATGTTATTAAAAGGTTTTTATATAACTGAAACACCTTGAGACAACCTGCATCATCCTCTGCCAAAGGCAAAGGTCTTAAGGAAAAAGGATAATAAAATGAATTTATGCAAGTTAGATGGTTGATGTAAATTAGGAATCATATTTTAAACTTTGCAATATATTATTTTGGTTGATTAGGAGAGTAAGATATTTTAGTCTTTTTGTTGGTAATTGTCCTGATGTTTTAGGAGAATAGGGTATTTTTTGTTATAAGTTTACTCAGGATATGATTTTATTCTGGTTTATTTCAATTTTGTGTTGGAGTCTTTAAAAGAGAATCCACTCCACCATATTATGTTCTTAATAATATTTGCTCTTGGTTAAATGTGCTCTGGTACTATCTATTGGTATCACCATATCAGAGCTGAATCTTGGTTCGGTTAGTTTTCTCTTCTCTTCTATATTGTTCATTGCACCCCATCACAGCCTCTTTTTCTTCCTGCAATTTGCAATCTCAGTGACACAAACGTTGCAACTTTCCGATCTGCAATGCTGCTTAAGGACTTCCTCTTGTTTTTAGCACAAGTCATTCCCCACCCACCCACACCCCACCCCACTAAATGCCCTATGCTCTCTGTTCACTGACAAAATGTTTTCCCATCGTGCCAAATGCTGGAAAATTTGAAAAATATTTTTCAGCAAAACATTTTCCGCAAAACGAGCCGACCCTAAGTGAAAATTCTGGTGAATTCAGGCTTACCTCTTGGATGAGATGAGGGCTCTTACTTATAGGAGTTCCCTTGTAATTGCCTTTTCTTGGTGGCATGACTGGCTTTCTTCTTTCTAGATTTCTTATATAGTCATTTCCTTCAAGGGCTGCCTGCTTGATATCTTCTTTGTCCCTTTCTAGTGTGCCAAGAATGGAAGATGCATGATGTATATTCAAAATTGTTTGATGATGTATCATTATGAACATTTATATCTAAAAGAAAAGCATATGGAACTTGCATTACCAGTTGTGCAGTACTTATTTACTATCAGGGTTTGCATTTTGTACGTACTGACCATGTTTGGTACACAATCATAATACATTTTTCTAACTTCCAATTACTAGTTGCTTATTCAATTCAGAATAACCACTGGTTGCCTCACTGAACATCCATTCAATTTATGAGATTGTTAATTTCTTATTCTTTTGCAAATAGTATCTTATTACAGCAGATGTAACGAGAGGTTACCTACATAAATCATTGTCCACTACATTGGAGTTCATAGTAGAAAATGAGAAAGGTAAAAACTTAACATCTTATGCTAGATTTAGCATTTGATCACCTTTCCTTTTATCTAGTTAAAACATATGGTTTCTTAGTAAACTGTTTCTTTTTCAGTGAATCTGTTGTCGTTACCTCCTCCGCCTGAATATGCTCGCTTTTACATGACTCAGGATACTCAAAAGCACCAACTGCTTCCTGAACTGCTTACCGGTCAATTTTCCTTTTTCTTTTGTTCATGCTGTAGTTCTATATATTTTAATTTTTTTAAAAGGGAATTGTTCCATGTTATTATTATCTAAAAGCATTCTTAATAGTGAATTTGCTATTGTTCTACGTGGGTTTCTAAGACTCATTTATTCTGTCACATCTTGTTATGGTCAGTTCAAAACAAATTATAGAATTCTGCCAATTGTGTATCAAAATGGATCGGAGTCTTGGACCACAATTTAGGACACAGCCAAATGAGTACAACTGTCATCAAGCTTAGTCAAGGCCGAATATGGCACAGTTTGGCTCAGTCAAGATGATTATGGGTCACCCTGAAGCTAGCTTGGGGATTGATACTCTTCTGGGTTTGTCTGGTTTGAAGGAGCAGTTTGACCTGAAGTGGGTTGTGTCTTGAACAGATCTGTTAATGTGCAATCTGAATTGCGGAGCTCCAACCTCTTGGTAGTAGACAATTAATTTAACTTGGTTCAGACATAGAATGAGGATGATTGCAATAATCATAAGGAATTCAATTATGATCCTTTAATAATATTAGCATTCTTACCCATCAGAGTTTATAATTTTTTATGTACGTACTATTTGTAATTGTTGCAACTTACAAATATAGAGATCATTTGTATTTTTTGTCTATTGTGGCAGGTACACGGTATTTAGGATATGCTGACAATTAATAATAATTTTACTATTATAATTATTGCCAAATGATTTCTTTAGAATGATTGCATATACATCTGCATAATTTGGCAAACTCACATGCACAAGGTGATTAGTCACATTCCATACCACTTGGTTACACCTTTTAAATTCTTGAGTCTAGTAGATGCCATTTTCATCCAACAAAGACAATTGTAACATACTTAGATGACTATGCTATTTTTCTTGAACAGGCCATTTTAAAATTACAGGGAAAATTTTAACCCAATGTTCTTTGAAGGATCCAATAACTGGTGACCTAACTGTGGAAACATCTGCAGTTCCTATAGAATCTATTGATGTACAGTTACTTCGAGATGAATCTATTCTTGTAGGGGAGAAGATTATCACTGACACATCAGTTATCCAGACTACACAGGTATTGTCTGCAACTATGTTGTGAAATGTATATGGTAACTTCTGAGGATGAAAACATCATCTGCTGTATGATAGATAGCAGATGGAGATATTTGTCGCTTGGTGACTTTGCCAATCTATGTCTTAATTCCTCGCTTGCTGGTGTGCCCTAGTTTGTCCGCTGGGTATGATTTTTTTTTTTTCAATTATTTTTTGCTTCCATACGTTTGAATGGTACACTTGTTCTCCTGTATTCTACTGTACATCAAGATAACAAATGTTCATGTTTTCGGTCATTCACCCCTTTACTTGAACTATAAAGGGAATCAAAAGTGTGATTTGTCGTTTAGTTGTCTTTTTTATTTTCTTAATAATGACTGGAAAGTCAAGTATATCAAATGCTCACACAGGAACATATTTAATACTATGTGCAGGTCATTTTCAATTGAGTTCCAGGTCTCCATTGTCATCAGCTTCCAGTCTCAACTATCCAAGCTATATCCTAAGTCTGACCTTAGAACTCCAATGCCATGGGTGAGCGTTATAAATAGCTATTTGTTCAAGGTTGTATCAGTTTATTGAATATTGAATGAAGTTTTTTGATACAGTTGGCAATGCTGACTTTACCCTTCAGGGTATTCCGAACATAATGCTTCGATATTCTTCTTGCTGCAAGTGTTACCGATTCTTTTGCTAGTCCATTATTGTAACCGGTTGCATCATAGGTGATATTCAATGATTTTCTTACGAGTAATGCCATATTATATGTTATAGGAAGTTGCTCGTCTTATTTTCTGCAGCTTATCGACAGGCTTGTTGTAACAATTCTGACGGCGTTTGCTCTTTAATGAGGTTGCCTGTTGCCACCAGTATGTATTGTTTGTCTTACATTCGAACTAGTTAATCAGAAGCATAGATTTCTTAAAAATCAATACTAAAAGCTACATGCATATTATTGATGATGTGTATCAATTTAAAGTTTGCTGATATAATTCTTTTGATGTGTTGATATGCTAAAATGTGACAACTAGAAATTTTGATTCCTCAGTACTAGTTATCATATCATATACTAAATTTTTTTATAAAGACGTATAAAATTGAATAGAGCCATCATCCCTGTAAAAAAGGTCCAACCCTTCTTTCTCAAGTATTCCATCTGGAACTGTGATCTCTTTTTGAGTTTTTTTATTGTCTCTCTTCTTCAAGAGATCCACATAACTCACCATTTGAAAGGAGAAAAGTTACACTGATAGCGATGACTCAAACACTGTTCCATGAATCAAAAATGTAAGAGAATTTTGGGCCATATGAAAGGGAAAAGGTAGTGCACTTTCCCCTGCTCCATCAAACTCCTAAAATATATATCCCAATAAAACAGAGACATCCAGTTCGTTAACTTCACTATCTCTACGCGGCTATAAAGTTCCAACATTACACAAGTGCCTGTTGTTTTCACCTCTCTAGTGGCCTCCATCTCCATTCGCTCTTTCTAACTAGTTGGAGAGTGCAAATTGATATTCTCTCTTTGCCTCCTTCCCCGAGTAGATGCTTAGACAGATATCTTCTTTTGCACATAGATATCATGCATGATCTACGCAAGCCAATGCTATTACTGACATCATCACCATCAACAGCACTCTTTAATTCGATTCATTTTGATCGATTCTGATTTTGGTTGTGGTGGAAGAGCATGATTGAGATGGATGTTTGATTGGCAAAAGTGATATTAGTGATGATGATGATGACAAAGGCAAAGGCAGGCAAGGCAACAAAGGGGACCAACTCATGCGCATGTGCCCGGGCACCGAAGCCACTGCTATAGAATATATATGCATGCATCCCCTGCTGGTTCAGTAAACGTCAGTCTTTTATAATTCCTGCGTTTTGGAAATACTCAAATCGGAAATTAATCATATTCATTGGTCAAAACATAAAGCATGGTTAGAGAATACAAATTAGTTTGATCTAATTTAGTGTTTAATGTGTGCGTATATCTTCTAAATGCCTGTTTTATTTATTTTTGTTCAAGTAATTGGAGCTTACAGTGAATGGGCGAGCACTAGAGATATATCTCAGACAGTGATGGCTAGTTAAGCCAAGTTAAGTCGTGGAATAAGCACTGGGTGAGTGAGTGGCCAAGCCTTTAATTTGGATTTTGGAATGTAGGCCCCGCTATGATTTGTAATTTGACCCATTTTTATTAGACTAATTAAATATTGCGAAATTACACCACAATTCTATTCTATTCTATTTCGTGAGTAATAAAATACTCAAAGAAATAATAAGAAAAAAAATTAAAATTTGAATTCCAAATGAAACTAATATTTTGAAAATTGACTTTTGAGTGCATATAAATTATGCTATAAATTATGTTTCAGATTTATTTAATAAGATGAATTTAGTCCTAAATTAAAGTAAAAAAACTGACTTTTTATTTAAATCGAATCAAAATCGGATAAAAAATAGAAATAATTATTTTATTAAAGAATTTCACACAAAAGTCATTAATAATACAAAAATATTTTTATTTTTTTAAAAAAAAATACGTTAAACTGATAATAATCTTTCAAATTTATCTATCTTTTTAGTTTTAATTTTGAAACTTTAATATTTTTTTTAAATACAAAGAAGATTAATAAAAAATAAAATTTTAATATCTAACTATAAAAAAATAAATAAAAATAAAATAGAGTTTGGAGATTATCGTTAATTTTATTATTTAATTTTTTATTAATCTTCTTTGTATGTTTAATTTTTTTTTAATTATAAAATTAAAAATAAGAATATGGATAAATTTAAGAGATCATCGTAAATTTAATAATATATTATTTTATTTTTTTAATATCAAACTCTTATATGAAATTCTTTGATTAAATAATTAAATATTTATTTTTTTCTTAATCGATTTTAGTTTGTTTTAAATAAAAATAATAATTTTTTATTTTAATTTAGACTTTAAATAGACGAAAAATATATTCTAAAAATTAGATGCGTTTATTTATAAAAATTAAATATGACATAAAAAAACAAAGTGATGAATTAAACACACTTAGGACATATTTGATTGAAGGTTATTATTGATAATTTTATTTAAGATTATATTATTTAATCTTATCTGATTTAAATAATGAATGATTCTTAAATAATAGTATATTTCTGTCACATTAGCAGTTGAGATATATAATTGGGAATGTGATTAATTAGAAAATGTGAGATTTTACGTGATTCCAAAGTTAATAATTTTTTTTTAAAAAAAAATTATCTTTCGATTTTCGTCGTTTCGAATAAAAATATCCTTAAAATTTTATCAAATCTTAATCCGTCCTAAATATAATCAAAATCTTAACCAACGGGCGTGACATCATGGCGTGATGGCAGCTCGATCTCTGACGCTTTGCCTGGTTCAGCCATGGAGGCGAAGGCAGCATCAAGGTCCTAATGGTCATTGGAGGTCGTGTTTTCTCCGTCCATCAAGACTGTTGCATTCGCATGTGACAAGTCTACCTCTGCAACGTCGGCGGCTCCAAGGATGCCTTCCGGCTCACCGTGACACTTCCTACGACTAAGAACAAACTCAAGAAGATCTCTTGATGCAGGGAAGTTACATGAAGACCCAATGACACATCTCAAACTCTGAATTGAGCATGCCAACAACATCTCCTACTCTCACTCATGATTTAAAGATAATATAGTAAAATATTGAATTAAATTATATACTATAATTTTTAAATAAATAATTTTTTATTATATTATTTAAGATTAAATTAAATAATATTAAATTATATTTTATTTTTCATAAATTTAATTACGTGATTATTTAATAATCACATAATCAAAATTAAATATGATAACTTGACCAACACACCTTACGGTTTCACTTTAAGGAAACGAAATACGAGTTTTCTTCTCACCAGCCACCTCAGGATTTTGATTGGACTCCTCATCCATGGACCTGGTTGGGCTGATCAGGCCTG
>JBBUKS010510944.1:0-33711 GCA_038050645.1 Hedychium gardnerianum | reverse complement strand
ATAGAAGGATTGAGTCATACGAGATAATAGACACGGAAAGGTTAAGTCGGATCTCGACATTCTTGTTACTTGGGTAGTAATGATGCATTGCTAGATGTCACTCATTGCTTATGTATCTAAAATGGTTTTAGAGACATTGCCAATGTTACAAGAACCTATTGGGTCACACACATAGATAATATGTTGATTTGGTGATGAGTTTATTTTAGTTTAACTAAAATACAATGGACCTTAAGTTGAGTGGGTTAATTCAGCTGAGTTCGGATTAGATTGTATCATTAGGTTAGACTCATTGGATCATTGGGTTAGACTCATTAGGTCAATGGACTAATCCGGATGAGACTCATTGGATTAGACTCAACCAACTAAGGAGGATTAAAATGCTCATTAATAGAGATTAATGGAGAATTGATGAAAAGAAGACCAAGAGATAAAAACCTTTGGTATTCATTAGATAAATATAAAAGGTTTCAAAATGATATTTTAATTAACAATTTCGAAATCACTCTTGCTCTTGTCTTCTTCTTCTCCACTTGGCCGAAACAACTTTGAGAGGGTTGCTGGCACAACCAAAGGTTATTTTTCTCCAAAGGCTTCATTCGTACGACGAATGAAGAACGTGTTCGTGTGGATACCGAAGAGGCGCAACCATTCTGATCATGTTGAGATCCGTCAACACAAGAGTTGCTGCCGGGAGAACATTGTTCACGTAATAAAGGTATAATTTCTAAACATCGTAGTATATCATATTCACTTGGATCTCTGGAGGGATCGAAGTTTTTCCGCTGTGCATGTGTATAATTTTGCATATAGATCCCTACAGTTGTTATAATGTAAACAGGTTGATTACAGAAATTAAATGTTTCTAAAATTTATTTTTTTATTTTTGCAACGAATTTTGCAACGAATCTCAAATTCGTCGCAAATATATCGTAAAATACTATTTATTGAAATTTTGCGACGAATCTAGGATTCG
Source organism: Hedychium gardnerianum (assembly GCA_038050645.1). Taxonomy (NCBI): domain Eukaryota; kingdom Viridiplantae; phylum Streptophyta; class Magnoliopsida; order Zingiberales; family Zingiberaceae; genus Hedychium; species Hedychium gardnerianum. The sequence goes on along the minus strand of JBBUKS010510944.1, from coordinate 32,735 downwards.
TTGTAAAATTTCCAACGAATCTCAGATTTGTCACAGAATTGCGACGAAACTAGGATTCGTCGTAGAATTGCGACAAATATGGGATTCATCGCAAATTTGCGACAAATTTGGGATTCATCGCAAAATTGAGACACATATGAGATTCATTGCAGAATTGCGACAAAACTGGGATTCGTCACAAAATTGCGATGAATATGGGATTCGTTGGAAATTTTGCAATGAATCGCAAACTCGTCGCAATTTTCCAACGAATCCAGATTCGTTGCAAATTAGCGACGAAAAACGTATTCATTGTAAATTTGCAACAAATCAAGATTCAACGCAAAATTTCCAATGAATCCAGATTCGTTGGAAATTTTGCGACGAATACATTTTTCATCGCTAATTTGCGACGAATAACTATATTCATCGCAGATCAACGATTAGCCAAATTAGTAACGAATTTGTGATGAAAATTATTTTCATCATCAAATTCATCGTAAATATTTCTTGCAACAAATTTTTTTTAAAAAAAATTGTCATCAAATGACTATTTTTTTGTTTTTGTTAGTAGTGAGAGGAAAGCCAAAACGTTGCATATAAACAGTGAACAAAGCATTATGCATATGCATGCTCACATAGTCGTGTAGGGGATGTAACGAAGACAAAAATAGCAGTGGCCAAAAGACTTACCGTATTTGGATAGTGACCACCAAATCAGAATCAAAAATTGATTCTGATTGTTGAAGATTTATTATATTTGAGATGTTAATTAAAATCACATACCATATTTATTATCGTCATATTTATTATAATATTTTCTAAGTATTATTTAAAGAATGTATAATAGATTTGATAACTTACAATAAACAAAGCCATTTCTTCATCTACATTCCCATTAACTTACGTTCTTTCATGATATGGGAGTCATATTTTCCTTTTCCTCTGCCCCACTGCAGCTGAGAGCAATTGCCCTTCGTCAGCCCCCTTTAATTTCTTTTCTTTTCTTTCTCATCCTTCTGGAATCCTATTTAATTTCTTGGATAAACTATACTTCACCTTTAATTATTTTTCCATCTGCTTCAGCCTTTGGCCCTGGTATAGTGGCTAGGATTTTTTATAATGAGATAATAATCTAAAGAATATTAATCATTTGAAAAGATCTTTGTTATTACTTTTTGATTTATTCTAATAATCGATGAAATTATTTCATAAAATCGAATCAGTTATCTCTAAAATTAATTAATTCGAAGAATTGAATATCTAATTAAAACAAAAACCTAACGCCTATTCTAATATTTTTTTTGTCCCAAGGCTAACTTACAAAAAAGATCTTTAAATCATAATACACTTCATATTTTTTTTAGTTCCATGATAATTTTTTGGAATTAAATCAATACATTAAAAGATAATATAAAAAATTAAATAATACACCATAATCAAAATATTTATATTATAATCAAATAATAAGATAAATATGTTCAAAATGATCATTAAAAAAATATCTTGCCTTACAATTTTAGCAATAAAAATACTAATCAAATATGTATAATCAAGTTGTTTAGTAATTCTTTCTATGATTGATAACATAATCAATCCATTCAATTTTTTTTTATGATATAGCTGATTGAAGAAATTTTTTGATAAGTTTTAAATTTGAGAAACTTCTTTGCACTTGCTATTATAATCGGGATAGTCAACAAGATGTTATAAGCAATGTAAGCATTTGAAAAACATCCATCCATTTTATTCAAGTAATTAACTACATTAATTGCCGATTTTGCTTCTCTTGATAATGAACACTTCAAGAATATCAACTCAAAAAATAAATCATCCGCATTAATATCAAAATAATCCTTATGAGTTAGAGAATTTTCAATATTCTTACAAAACCTCAACAAAGTTTCATCATTTGCACGTTGTAACCTCTCTAGATTGAATAAAAAATCAAATGTTTCTTCATATTTTTATAACCATTCAAATCAAGTTTTTATAGAAGAATGAGTCTGATAGATTATAAAAAGAAAGTAGTTGATTCAAAAATATTTTGTAGTTGATTGTATCACTTCTTCACTATTACTTTCACCAAATTGCTTTTTTCTTTAAATAAAATGTCTCTCGAAATACAACTTCAATCCCATTTTGCATGTCATTTATTTAGCTTCAACCATGACCTTATCATAATCATCTTCTCTAAATTCTTCTAGAAAAAAATAATTCCTTGTAAAAGTTTGATAGCAATATCAATATTCATATCTTCATATTGAAGAAATTTACTCACAATGTTGATAGCATGCAACAAATTGTACCAAATTACCACACCAAGCAAGAATTCAAAATTCTCAAGTTCATATAACACTAAGGACTCAGCATCACTCTTCGTTTTGGGATCTTCGCTATCATTTATCAAATCATTAAAAGCATCTCTTATTTGTGAAATTTGCTCCTTTATACGTTTGACACTCTTAACATGACTTTCCCAACGTGTTTGTGACAATGACTTAATTGTCAAACTCTTCACATGATCTTTGAAAGTCTTCCATCACTTGAAAGAAGAGGAGAACAATGTATAGGCACATTATATCACTCCAAAAAATGACATAGCCTTGGCTAACAATTTTTCATATCACACAAACTTAAATTAAGACTATGACAATCACATGAAATATAAAAAGCTATGAGATTCATTTCAAGTAACTTTTTCTGTACACCTTTACGTCTCTGTTTCATATTAGATCTATTATCATATTCTTGACCTCTAATCTTGTCAATATCAAATTCAAGATTAACTAAAGCATTTTTAAAATGCATAAAAAGCCAAAGTCCTAAAGTATCATTAGCCTCTAAAAATTGCAACTAATATTCTTCTACTTTTGTAGAACTTTCTAAATCATCTAAACATCGTATGATAATGAACATTTGCTACTTGTGACTAATATCAGGATTGCAATCTAATATAATTGAAAAATATTTTTCTTGTCTGACCTTTGCAAGTATTGTTTTTCTTACCTCACTTGCCAATATCTATATCAACTCATTTTGAATTATGCAACCAAGATATGTAGTATAAGTCTCATGGTTAATCCGTCGAAGGTGCTCTTTCATTACTAGATCAAACTCTACAATCATTTCACTCATTTGTAGGAATAAACCATTGTTTTCAACATAAAGTTTTCACAACTTCCTCGAAATGCTAAGTTATTTTTTGTCAATCATTGAACGACTGCGATTATCCTCTGTAACACTTTTTTTCAATGTTCTCTTTCTTTATTAAGTTGTACTTGTATCCCTGCATCAATCACTTTATTTGTTCTCAATCTTCTTTCCAATTCAAGTGAATTCTCCATACACTCCTGATGCAGGAGCATCCAGTAGTGCAATTAATTTATATCCTCCGATACAGTTATGTTCTCCTTCGAGCTGTGACGAGAAGAAAACGAGGCTACCAACCTCCCTTTTGGGCCGATCGAGACTACCAACAAGGAAGATGACCAATCTGTGGACTCCTAACGTGATTGTACTCTATTCGAAGTCTGGACGAGAAGGAATCGACTTTCTAATAGCCATCAAAACTCTAGATTTGATCTTTTAACCCTTTTCTTTTATTTTAAATTTTTAGGATTAGTTTTCTTTTCTAAAAGTTAGTTTAGATTTTATCTCTTTTTTATAGAATTAGTTTTCTTTTCTAAAAATTAGTTTAGATTTAATCTTTTTGTTAGGATTAGTTTTCTTTTACTTTTTCTTTTTCTATTGCGATTTTTTTGTTATTTCTTAGGCTATTTAAACAAGGGTTAGTGCTCTTGTAAAAACATATTGATTTTGATTTTGATTTGAATAAAATTTATTTTTGTTTAAACCTAGAGGCGACTCCTCTTCGTTGGGGAATTCCCTTCTTCTTATGCTTTCTCTGTAACCTCTTTTTAAACGTCGCACTCGGAGATTTCTCCCCTGCGCCAGTTGGTATCAAAGCCTTAGATCCATGGATGATCATTGTGGTCGTGGTCGTGAAAGACAGGTTCTGACTGAGGAAGTCTCACATCAGGATCGAAGTGTACCATACGAGCTCATCGAAGATCTACAGAGACAAGTCACGGAGTTAATCCAGTGTCTAGCGACGCAATAGCTTGAAGATAGTGAGGTACGTGATTGAGGTCGTGATAGACAGGTTTTGATTGAGGAAGTCTCATACTGTGATTATAGTGCCCGAGATCTTAAAGATGACAGATTATCTGAGGATGTAGTGTATGCTTCATTAGAAGTACAACAACCGCTCAAAAATTTGACCAAGTTAATGTTAGAGGATCTTCCTCTCATTCTACCGCTGATGAGACAATTTTTGATTTACCAACACTTGAGGGCTTTTGATCTTAAAGATACTATCCTGAACTCGAGGACGAGTTCTTTTCAACTCGGGGCATCTGATGTAGGAGCATCCAGTAGTGCAACCAATTTATATCCTCCGATACAATTATGTTCTCCTTCAAGCTGTGACGAGAAGAAAACGAGGCTACCAACCTCCCTTTTGGCCTGATGGAGACTACCAACAAGGAAGATAACCAATCTGTGGACTCCTGACTAATCTTTTCTAAAAATTAGTTTAGATTTAATCTTTTTGTTAGGATTAGTTTTCTTTTACTTTTTCTTTTTTTGTTGTGATTTTTTCTTATTTCTTAGGCTATTTAAACAAGGGTTAGTGCTCTTGTAAAACCATGTTGATTTTGATTTTGATTTAAATAAAAAAAATCGTTTAAACCTAGAAGCGACTCCTCTTCGTTAGTGAATTTCCTTCTTCCTATGCTTTCTCTGTAACCTCTTTTCAATCGTCGCACCCGGAGATCCTGTAACATTAACTCGGTCAAATCTCTGGGTGGTTATTGTAATTTTGATGGAACATGCACTGCATCCTCAAATAATCCGCCATCTAGAATCTCACGAATGACCAAAATCTCATAGTCATCACCATAAAGTATTTTATCATATACTAGCTCGTTAGTTGACTCGGTCTTGTCCTTATCGTAAATTGGATCATCGACTATTTCAATCTTGTTGTCCATATTTTTGTCAAGAAATTTTTTATCCAAATTAAAATAAAAAAACTTACGACCTTTAAGATCTCGGGCACTATGATCACAGTGTGAGACTTTCTCAGTCGGAACCTGTTTATCACGACCTCGATCACCTACCTCACGATCTTCAAGATATTACGCCGCTAGACGCTAGAATAATTCCGTGACTTGTCTATGTAGATCTTCGATGAACTCATATGGTACACTTCGATCCTGGTGCGAGACTTCCTCGGTCAGAATATGTCTTTCACGATCACGACCACGACCACGACCTCAATGATCATTCATGGATCTAAGTCTCTGGTACCAACTGGCGCAGGGGAGAAATCTCCGAGTGCGACGTTCGAAAAGAAGTTATAGAGAAAGCGTAGGAAGAAGAAGATTCACCAACAAAGAAGAGTCGCCTCTAGGTTTAAACGAATAAATTTTATTCAAATCAAAATCAAACTCAACATGTTTTTACAATAGTACTAACTCTTATTTAAATAGCCTAAGAAATAAGAAAAAGTTGTAACAAAAAAAATAAAAGTAAAAGACAACTAATCTTTAAAAAAAATCTAAACTAAGTTTTAGAAAACAAAACTAATTCTAAAAAAATAAATATATATAAACTAAATTTTAGAAAAGAAAATTAATCCTAAAAATTTAAAACAAATAAAAGAAAATATTAAAAGATTAAATCTAGAATTTTGGCGGCAACTAGAAAGTCGATTCCACCTCCTTCGTACTTCGAATAGAGTGCAATCGCGTCAGGAGACCATAGATTGGTCATCTTCCTTCTCAGTAGTCTCCATCGTCCTTCTTCAAGGCCCAAAAGGGAGGTTGATAGCCTCGTTTTCTTCTTGTCACAACTCGAAGGGAAACATAGGCGTATCAGAGGACATAAATTGGTTGTACTGCTGGATGCTCCTGCATCAGACGCCCTGAGTTGAAAAGAACTTGTCCTCGAGTTCAAGATAGTATTTTCAAGATCCAAAGTCCTCAAGTGTTGATAAATCAAAAGTCGTCTCGTAAGTGATAGAATGAGAGGAAGATCCTCTAACATTAACTCGGTCAAATCTTTGGGCGGTTGTTGTGATTCTGATAAAACATGCACTGCATCCTCAAATAATCCGTCATCTAGAATCTCACGAACTCATGGTCATCACCATAAAGTACATCGTCATATACTAGCTCGCTAGTTGACTCAGTCTTGTCTTCATCGTAAATTTGATCACCGACTATTTCGATCTTGTCGTCTATATTTTTTTCAAGAAATTTTTTATCCAAATTAAAATAAAAGAACTTATGACCTTTAAGATCTCGGGCATTACAATCATAGTGTGAGACTTTCTCAGTCGGAACCTGTCTATCACGACCTCGATCACCTACCTCACGATTTTCAAGATATTGTACTGCTAGACGCTAGAATAATTTCGTGACTTGTCACTGTAGATCTTCAATGAGCTCATACGGTACACTTCGATCCTGGTGCGAGACTTCCTCAATCAGAACCTGTCTTTCACGATCACGACCACGACCACGACCACGACCTCAATGATCATCCATGGATCTAAGACTCTGATACCAACTGACGCGGGGGAGAAAATCTTCGAGTGCGACGTTCGAATAGAGGTTGTAGAGAAAGCATAGGAAGAAGGAAATTCGTCAACGAAGAGGAATCGCCACTAGGTTTAAAAACATGTTGGTATCAGAGCCTTAGATTTATGGATGATTATTGTGGTCGTGGTCGTGATTGTGAAAGACAGATTCCGGCTAAGAAAGTCTCACACTAGGATCGAAGCATACCGTACAAGCTCATCGAAGATCTACAGAGACAAGTCACGGAGTTATTCCAGCGTCTAGCGACGCAAAATCTTGAAGATCGTAAGGAACGTGGTCGAGGTTGTGGCAGACAGGTTCCGACTGAGGAAGCCTCAAACTGTGATCGTAGTGCCCGAGATCTTAAAGGTCATAAGTTCTTTTATTTTAATTTGGATAAAAATATTCTTGAGAAAAATATGGACGACAAGATCGAAATAGTCGATAATTCAATTTATGATAAGGACAAGACCGAGTCAACTAGCGAGCTAGTATATGATGATGTACTTTATGGTGATGACTATGAGATTTTGGTCATTCATGAGATTTCAGATGACGAATTATTTGAGGATGCAGTGCATGTTTTATCAGAATTACAACAACTGCCTAGAAATTTGACCGAATTAATGTTAGAAGATCTTCCTTCCATTCTATCACTTACGAGACAACTTTTAATTTACCAACACTTGAGGACTTTGGATCTTGAAGACACTATCTTGAACTCGAGGACTAGTTATTTTCAACTCGGGACGTCTGATGCAGGAGCATCAAGAGTACAACCAATTTATGTCCTCCGATACGCCTATATTTCCCTTCGAGCTGTAACGAGAAGAAAACGAGGCTATCAACCTCCCTTTTGGGCTGATCGAGACTACCAACAAGGAAGATGACAAATCTGTGGACTCCTGACGCGGTTGCGCTCTATTCAGAGTCTGGACGAAAAGGAATCGACTTTCTAATAATCGCCAAAACTCTATAATTGGGCTTTTAATATTTTCTTTTATTTGTTTTAAATTTTTAGGATTAATTTTCTTTTCTAAAAATTAGTTTAGATTTTATCTCCTATTTTTTAAGAATTAGTTTTTTTTCTTCTAAAATTTAGTTTAATTTTTTTTTAAAGATTTTTTTTTGTTACGATTTTTTCTTATTTCTCACACTATTTAAACAAGGGTTAGTCTCTTGTAAAAATATATTAAATTTGATTTTGATTTGAATAAAATTTATTTTCATTTAAACCTATAGGTGACTCCTCTTCATTGACGAATTTATTTCTTCCTACCCTTTCTCTGTAACTTTTATTCAAATATCGCACCCAGAAATTTTCTCATACATCAGTTGGTAAATAATTAGTTAGACTAATTATAAAAATTTATTAATGAGACACCCATATCATCTTACATTTTTTTTATCTCTACAAAAAAAAATCTATCCAAGTTTGGTGTCAATATAAAAATCCAGATTTGAATCGTGACAACTCGACTCTAGCCTTGCAGATTAGATATTTGGGTAAAAATTAAAAGGAGAAATATCATATGAACGTCTCTTCTTTTAAAAAAAAATAATTAAATAAGCACTTCTCTAATAATTTTATTTCAAAATTATTTTTTAATGTTATTATAGAAGTAGATTCTATAATATATAATAATTATTAGATAATTTTTACGATATATAAAAATTATTAAATAGGTATTATAATATATAAAAATTATTCAATAATTATTACAACGTATTTAGAGTGAGTTTAAAATTTTAAATTTACATCGTATAAAAATTATTCAGTAATTATTACAACGTGTAAAAACTACTCAATAATTGTTATAACGTATAGTAGCTATTCGATAAATGTTATAACATGTAAAATTACTCAGTAATTATTATAATATATTTAGAATGAATTTAAAATTTATATTATGTAAAAGCTATCTAATAATTATTATAACATGTAAAAATTATTCAGTAGTTATTACAAACATATAAAAGTTATCCTTATTGTATAATAGGTAAAAGTTACTCATTAATTGCTACAAACATGTGAAATTATCCAGTAATTACTTCAATAGGTAGAAATTACTCCTGCTAAATGTATTAAATGTATTTAGTGTAAGTTTAGTGTTTATAATTTAAGATTTTGAATATTTAAATAATATTATATAAAATATTATTTATTAATTTGATTAAAATTATTTAAAATTCATAAAAAATTAACTTTAAATCGTTGTAAAAGTTATTTTTGATATAATAGTATTTAGATTCTAATTTTTATATATAGTAGCAGTTACTTAATAATTTCTATAATAATATTGAATCAAAAAGTAATTTTGAGTTAAAATTATGGAAGGCCCTATTTGATTTTTGTTTTTTTTTAAAAGCGCTCTTTAATAATTTGTAAAATCTTGAATGCCTTTAATTTTTGCCCTAGCGATTTTTAATGAACTTTACCCATATGTTAATATTATTTTCATTATCTTTTAATTTTTTTTATAGGAGCGAAATATAAGGTCAAGGCAATGCCATTAACAAAAGAGATAGTCTTATAAAAATAGTAAAAAAAAATTTAATGATCACAAAGCGTTTGTTAGAATGTAACATTATGACATCAATAGAATAAAAAAAACCCAGATATACTATTTTTTTTCCTTTATAAATTAACATTGTTTTACAATTTTAATTATTTAATATTCTGCACGTAGTTGAATTAAAAAAATAAATTTAAATTTTTAAATATGTATAAACTATGCTTTGGATTTATCCGGTTAATAAAGGAGGAAGGCTACACGAAGATATGCTTAAATTAGATAAGTACTATGCATTTAACATTGCTTAAATCGCTAATGGTCTTTGCTCTTCGATCGTAGAAACGGATTAGCTTTCTCATTAATCTGATAAAAATGTTGGTAAACATCCTAAGCAACAATGTCAACTCCTTCGAGCTTGACGTTTGAACGAGCCATCAACTCCTCTCACCTGCCCCATCTTTCAAGATATCATATACATAAAGTACCTTCAATGCCATCCCCCATGGCTAAGAAGTAAGAACCTTTCAAGGCAAATGAAGGCTGTAGCAGTGAGATCGATCTCTCTTCTTCTCATCTTGCAAGTCATCTTCTTCGCCGCCGGCGAGGGACGGCGGCTGAGGGAGCGGCGGCAGCCTTGCGACGAGTATTATGTGGCAGAAGAAGGTGACACACTGCAAACCATCAGCGTCATGTGCGATAACATCTTCATCTTGGAAGACAATCCGCAGATCAATGACTCAGATGATATCGGACCAGGGACAGTTCTGTATATCAGGCAACCATGAACTGGCCGATCGGTGGTGATCTCCTTTTATTTTTATTTTTTTTTAATTTTCTTTCTCTATCTCTCCATAAAGAAACCAACAGAAAAAACATGCATATGTTGTTCTGGAAATAAAATCGAACTGGTGTCTGGAATACTTATACAAATGTTTGTTCTATGTTAAAGAAATGAATGGAAAACTAGTTGAAATTGATTAATCCCACATTGGTTGATTGACGATGATGGATGAAATTAGCTTCAATATGAATGGGAGATTAATTAATCCCACATTGGAAGTTTCATGTTTCATAATAATAAGGCTAATCTATATATGAATGGGAGGTTTTCTCAGCTGATCATTAACTTAATGTAAAACGTCTGATCATTTATTGTAAAAATTTAGGGGGCAAGCAACAGAGACGGTCGAGTTGCCAACTGAGACAGGAGACCAAAAAAAGAATATATTTTTGATATAGCGTAATAAACAAACACTTCAATTGACTAATCAAACAGAGATTGGTTTATTTATACATTTATAAGGAGGAAGGAGGCGGATGAGCTGCTCGCCTCACGTTTGCTGCAGTTGGTGCCCAAAAAACTGTCATGGGGTAGGCGAATATAGTGATTAAATAGAAAAAGAAAGACAGGATGACCTGGCAATCTGACGTGGCAAGCATGCCATGTTGGAATGCAGAGGTGATTCCCGGCGGATGCTAGTACTGTTTCGGATTATTTCGTGTCCTTATCTATCTAGGAAGACCGCTCGGTTAAAACTGAATAAGTCTATTGTTTCGGGTTATTTCGTGTCTAAAACTGAATAAGTCTACTGTTTTAGATTATCTCGTGCCCTTATCTATAAAAGTCACTTGGCTAAGATTGAATAAGTTCTCGTAATTTATTTCTTTTTAGAATATATGAGATCCTCTTGTAGGTCCATTTATAGGCGGCCCAGCCCGCTTAATCATTTATCAACAGTGAAGTGAGAAACAATCGGTCGGCCCATTTATAGCCGGCCCGGCCCGCTTAACGTACGTGAAGCCCTACCCTTCTTGTGTTATATCGGAGTAGTCAGGGCAACGAGGACAGTGGCGCGCTGCGAGCAGCAAATCAAAATGGACTCGGCCCCCTCGCCGTCGCTGTCGCCGTCGCCACCTCTTTCGCTCAACCTCGCCTCCGATCATGATCCAGGTTGCTCTGACCCGCTGCCACTTTCCGGTGCAGCGGAGGACGTGGCGCTTCTCTCCTCGGAGTTCCTCTCCCGGGAGGAGGTCCGCCGCCGCCGCTCCCGGTGGGCGAAGCAGCTCGCCAGATACTACAGGGATCAGTACTGGGCGCTCGTGGAGGAGGTCCGCGTCAAGATTAGGGACTACTACAGGAGCTTCGGCATCAGTCCCCGCGTGGTGGACGCGACGGGGACGACCGCAGTGGCCGAGGGGAGTGGCGAGAACGACGGAGGGGCTACGAATAAGGTCTTTTGCGGCTTCTCCGGGTGCAAATCCACGGCGATGTCACTCACGAGGTACTGCTATCTTCACATACTCTGCGACAGCAAGCAGACGCTTTACAAGCCTTGCACGTTTGCTACCTGCAGGTTTGGTCTTGTTCTTAATGTTGTTTTTGTAGAAGCTTTTGGGTGATGGATCATCTATTTTTGTAATGTATATTGAATTGTAGTCAAAATTCAGGATTCTCCTTCAGCATAGCGAGATTGATGCAATTTTTAAATATTGACAGTGAACATCCTTGCGGGAAACCAGTTCTTCGAACTGCAGTGCCTTCTTTCTGCACATTTCACATTCATAAAGCTAAGAAGCATGTCTCAGAGGCTGTCAATTAGGCAGCTCTCAGGTTCTGTTCTTCTGGCAATTGTGCTCCCAATTTTCAGGTTATAGTTACTGAATATATCCACCAGATCCAGATCAACAGAAGAAGAGCACTGAATGCTTCTAGTACGAATAATATAGTTAAGCTCGAGAATGCTGGTTGAAGACTGTGAGTTTGTCAGTTTAAAGAAAATGTCTGATTTTTCTGTACAGAAGCTTATCTAATTCTATAGATGGAAATGACCTCATGAAATGAGAAGGCTCATTGCTCATGAAATGAGAAGGCTCATTGTGTAAGGTATGACAATGATGCTCTTGTTCTTCAAATAGACTTTTGCTTATTTCTCTATACTATTTGTAATTTTATGAAAGTTCTATATTTTAATTTATTTAAATATAGATGATATAATAGGGGATAGAACCTAAAGATGTAGAAGAATCTATATAACCGACCTTATCTAATGGGATAGACTTTGTTGTAACGAGTGCTCGCATTCCATGTTTTGCATGTTGTCTCCTAGTTACATTCACGTTTAGATGCATTCATGCACCATTCTGAGCATATGATTACAAATGAAGGCTTTTTAGATTTGATAAGTCTTTCCCCTACTATTGCTCTTAACTTGGAAAAATGTAAACCTTAGTTAAGCCATAGTATCAGTGTCTTATTACACTTTACCTAATTATTGGATTTAAGTTGTAGAAATTTCTCGAACTTTTAGTTGTTTGTGTCATATGTCCATTGAATGAACTTGGCTAAGATTAGAGTTGTAGTTGTTAGCAAGGATGATCATTAACATTGCATTCTCGAAGATTTGTAGTCTAACAAGACATGATGTTATCCTTCTCTACGCAACAATCACCCGCACATTGAAGACGCAAGAAAACACAAAGAACATTAAAAGGAGAAGGGAATAAAAACAAGAATAAGTGAGATCTAAAGAGGGACAAGACTGGTTCAACAAGCTTGTCACCTGGCTTAAGATATAACATAAATTACAACACATAATTGTCTAATGGTAGGAAGTATATATAGCCAACACAGAGTAAACACATCCAGAATTACCCTTTAATATTCATAATATTTTGTTTATCTATAGTTTCTTTTGCTCTCTCTTATAGCCACTTTTGTTTCAGGAAAGCATGTGAAAGATCTGCCTGCCAATTGACATCAATGCATCAGATGCTCAATGCAATATGTTATTTACCAAGTTTTCCATGTTATGATCTGCATTAAGCAATGAAATATATTATCTACCAACTTTTCAATGTTTGTTTACTCAAGATCAATATCTTTGCTTTGTGTAGGTCAGGCAGTTGGTTTGGATATCAAACAAAGCACTGCAACGATATAATTGGATTTGACATAACCATCTCAGCTGATGAGATGATCCTGTAAGATTGGTGCTTATGAGCAACCAAGCAGTCATATGGAATTATGTGTCAGCTATTTTGTAACTTAACAATGCACATTTTATACTGATTGTGAATTTAATATTGAAAAGTGTGATGGGATTTTAACTCGACGATTCTTCAGAAGTCAAACAATAAATTATAAAATGCTGTGCGTCTATGCAATTCTTTGGACAACTGAAGGAAATTTAGTTACTGAGTTTGGCCAGTTTGGATGATCGAGGGCATATTTTTTAGCCTTGTGACACATTTATTGAGAAAAAAACAAGAATGAGACAATCCATTCCATTACAACATTATCAACCAAAAGAGTTTAAGCTAGTACTCAATCTTCTCAATGAATTGCAGTTAATTTCCATGTGAACTCTCTGAGCTCATCAAATTATTGGGATTAAAAATAAATATAAATAAAACGCTTAAATGCAGTCGATGTGACGAAAGTTGCTACCTCAATCAGAGTACAAGCCCACAAACAGGGTATCTGTTCTATATATAAGAACAAGCTGGGAGTCCTAACTAGTTAGGTTTAATGGCATGTGTGCCACTAACTCTATCTATTACAAACTCCTGCAAATGCTAAATTGGTAGCCGATTGACCGTTTTAGTAGCCGCATTCTTGTTCTACACTCATCAATTCTCTTCATAGGCTTTCATTTCAAAATTCAGCTTCAAAGCAACACATGAAACACTGCTCCTGCTCTTGGATGCAAACAGAACTTCATATTTCTGAAGTTATTTCACATAAAAAAAAAGATTTAATTTGTTCAAGATGAAACCACTGATCGTGAAAAGAGAAGACAACTTTACAAGTCTGCGAACTCATCTGTCGCAGTTCTTAGGTTTTTCCTGTGATACTGTGGGAAAAGCATTTTTTTTATCTTCTTTTCGGCTGCACTTTCGGAAATCACCTGTGTTGATAAATGGTTCAATTATAGATTGATACAAAATTAAAAATATAAAGTAGTTAAGCAGAATATGTAAAACAAACTTAGAGAGTATGTTGAGTGAAATTGGGATGGAGTAAGGATTCTATAAGTCTATGAATGGAAACTCTTCGTGCATGAATTAGTTTGGCATTTTCCCAACTCAAAGCAAACCAACATTAGAGGAGATTGTAGTTGCCCATTAACATGGATCCTCTTGCGTTTTACCAATATTGGATCAAAAGAATCACTATCCATATCCATTTAGATGCTTGAATCACATCACTGCAGAATGCTACAAGACTATGCATAATTGTATAAATCTATATAGACTATCTTTGACATGAAATAAACGCTCGGTGAAAACATCATAACATTGATTGTAATTTGCACAAATTCAATACTAGAAGCACAAAGGAAGGTCATTCAGGATATAGTATAAAGTAGTAAAGAAAATGAAGAGATCATATGGCTAATGCAATTAGTAAATATTAACTCAACTTGAAGAAGCATACATGGAAAAACAATGTTAATACAAATAAATAGGTTCCCACTATGAAAATGCTTACTCTAGCACTAAATGGAAAACGAAGAGTGTGAGCTTCCATCCCACAGTATACTCTTACATCTATGCCAAGACTATCTACACCGATGAGATTTGCTACCTGGAAATTAACAAAAGGCTAATCAAGAGAGATTCAGGTTCATCCAGAACATGATACTCAAAATAATGAACAAACTTTAACATAAAAAAGATTCAAACTCCATCTTTATCTGTCAGGATGACCTTGTAAATATAAATGGAATCATGTGATAGCATGAAAGAGAACTCCAAAGATAAAATTATCGTTGAACATCATATGCTCTATGTAACTTGAGACCTATCCTCACTCAGCAACTGTTTTACAAGTTAAAGGACAGTTTATATCACCCCCAAAAATAACAATGTAAAAAAAAGTAGCCAACAGCTACAAATTCAATCTACCAAAGTCAAAGGGTATGTCTTTCGTTCAAAAAAGGAGTCACCTCAACATTAAGCCCTTTCCTCCTGCGACAGAGAGCTTTCAGAGCAACACTGCTCTGTGCTCCATATTTGCTAATGCGTTCCATAATTGCTGATGCAGAATTTGCAAGCAGATCGGGTTCTGCATCTTGAAAATCTTGCAGATTAATTGTCGACTGCATGGATTGAACAGCAGTGTTGATTAAGAATACGGACCATGGACTTGCAAAGATAATCGAGATAAAAAGATGAAAGGAAGACCATATTTGTAAAGATAGGTTTTGACAAATCCAAGAAAAAATAGCTCATCTACCAAATTTTTAAGTGATCATAGCTGATAAATCAGTGTTAGGATTATTAGAGTTATTAGGAATTATGTAGAGTGGGTTTAGCCCCACAGCAAATGTTTTTAGGATTTACGTAGTCCTATATATACTATGTATTAGGGCTAGTTCACGCATCTAACTTAAATTTTGATAATTATTGCTACCTCTTTATTTGTAACTCCTCCACAAGTAAAATCCAACTGACTGAAGATATTTCATTTTTATTTTTTTAGAATATGTAGAGATCACTTTTCATATATTCAATGTGACCTTTTTTATACCTTATCCAAAAAAAATGTGACTTTTTTTATTATTTTCTCAATTAATGGAAATCATAAAGAAAATTTTCCCATTATAAATATTCAACATGTTTGGCACTATTTTTTGCCCTTATCAAAGATTTATAGTACTCAAATGTAATTAATGACAAGAGTTGCACCTGCCAAAATTCCAGTTCCCACATATATAATAAAACCTGATTTCAAGGGGTGAATTTGACAAAGGTCACCACAGTTGAATTGTCAATCTTGAATTATTCCCTTCAAAAGTGGAGGGTTGAATTTTACCGTGTCCTCTAATCATTTGAAGGTAATTAAAGATGAGGTTTCCACCCAGCGAAAGACCCAGGATCAACATCAAGTAAAGCTCCATATGAAGGGGTAGAATTTGTAGTATCTTAAATTCCACAACCCTTTCTGGAAAGGAGATAAGGTTGGATTCCCTATCTTGCATTCCTTCACGTATGTGCTCATCTCCAGTAAGATTTCAAGTAATCACCCACTACAGCATGACACCGTAGATGCCTTCCTCATGCTCATCTTCCTCATTGTTGTCTTCTGTTGCTGCTTAAACAGGATCCTATCATCCTCCATCCTTTGAACTGACAGTTTCCTGTCCTCCCATCTTAATCTCGCCTTAAGCCTTTCGAGCCCATTCTCCTTGATGGGCAAAAGACATCCTAGCTTCCCGCTGTCAGCTTCTCCATTTGATCTAAATCCCAATCCTTCATTTATTCATCCAGAGCTCACAACTTTCCAGGCACTGTGAAGCTTCTTTAGTCTTTTAACTCTTGGGAGTCTTTCTGAAACCTCCTCATCTTTCTTCTCTATGCATTTCAGCTGCTTAGCAAACAACCTTCTTGCAGTTTTCTTTCCTACTTACATCTTCAACTGAGGAGTTTCCTGCTTGCATTTTCAGCTGAGCAACTTCCACTGTGCCAATTATCAAGCAGTTGTCGAGCCCCTCTTGTTTGCTGTTGGCATCATTCAGACCTCACCTCATCCTCTGTCTATCAATGTGTGGATCAATCAACACAGTGATCTGAACTACATTGTTTTATTTTTTATATCATTTCTTAGTGAGTTTATGTTCTTGTAATTCTAGTTTATGTAACAAGTCGGACACAAATAGTTTCTATCCTCCAGTTTAAGAGACTGTAGAGTTATGTAGTAGGTTTACTCTCCCATTGAATGTTTTAGTTTAAGAGTCATGTTTAGTCCTACATATACTATGCAATAGGTGTCTCTTAACAATAACACCAATATCATTATTTTTTCATCCCATTTGACACAGAAAGGAGAACTTGCCTGGTCACCATATGCAGAACTTAAATCCATTGTCATGATCTCCAGCTTGTAAAATGTTGAGCTTATTGTTCTGTCGGCATGCTTGGAGTTAAAATTCAGCAAACCCACATCTACACATAATATATATAACTGATCAGTTCTACAGCTAGTAGATAGTTGAAAGAAAGGCTTTTTTGAATCTTACACTGATGTTGTGCTCATTACATTTTTTTACCATGATATCAAAACTACACTATATTAGGAATAATACAAGAAAATAACAACCATATTTTTTATCGGAGTATTGAATTCACCACCAGCCAAAACCTTGAATGAATTACCTCTCCAATCTGAAATATAGTTGTCCTCATCATGGTAAAACAACCTCCTCAGATAAGATTCTTCATCTATAAAAGCAGGTCTTAGACAACCAATAATTTGAAGCCCATTTGATGGAAAGTCCACCTTCTCAAATTTTGTCTGGACAACCTGTAGATAACCATATAAAAAAAAAATATTGAGTTTACCCTTGATGACATTCATGAACAAAATTCTCAACAAAGCAATGTGATAAATCTACTCCTTGAAAGAATCAAGTTTACTAAGGTTTTCTAAGATTATACTAAGAATTTGATCGCATCAACTAATCTACTTCATCTTGCCAAGGAAACCATTGGAACACATGCGATCATAGTATTATAATCTGTTCACAGAGCATATCAGCACATAATTCAATAAATTTGATAACTACAGATACTATGACTCAAGGAACTTCTTGCATGAACCTATTGGTGAACCCATTGGTAGGTCACTTCATTTCGAGTTTCTACAGATTAAGCATTTTCAGCAAATCTATGACAAAATGAATTGCTCTATTACAAAATGGAGGGGAGAAAAAGTGACCAATGCTAACTATGTAATTTGTTTATTGAGTACTTCTGTCAGAGATCTGTTAACAATGCATCTCCAATGATCCATAAATAAGTAGACAAAACGACATGAAAAGGCATGTCCGAGAGAGTAAAGGGTCAAGAATCAGGTGTGCAAGGTTGGAAAAATAAATTCCACTTATGAATTAGACATCCATTTTTTTACCTTGGTTAGACATTTCGCAAAAAATAAAGGATGAGTGTAACGCAAAGTATCTGGCATGCCCCAACTTATAAGAGTGTCAGTTACTTCTGTATCGTCAATCTGTAATAGATACAAAGAAATGAGACTGCAATAGTTTTAATTCTTCAGAGTTGGTAACAAAATATAAGTCAGTGAGATTGCAGGCTGCTTATTTTTACTGCATAAACCTCCTTGAACTCAGGCAACTCAATACCATCTTCTTCATCCATTTCAAAGGTGTCAAAAAGTGCATTGTTTGCTCCATATATAAGGGAATCATAACCTATCAGAACTATCTGCAAACATAATTCAACTAGGTAAATTGTAGCATTTCCTTTCCAAATACAAATTACAAAACAGTGATTTATTAGTGCCAGAAAAATTGCTTACCACAGGGCTGCTTGCACTGCGATCTTGCAAAATATTTTCATCATCAAATAACTCAAAAAATATATCTGGAACAAATAGAAAAAAGATGTTAATGAAAAAATTGTGTGCCAGCTAGGAAGGATGTTAATCAAGAATCCAACCTCCATAGTCATCAAAGGCATAATGAAATTCTGCCCATGAAACATGGCGATGCGGTTCATTATGTACCCCTCCAGGAAATATTAGCAAAGCCTTGTTATTAGCCTAAAAAAAACAGAAATCCTTAAACCTTGGAAATCATGAACTTTCTGCAATTGAGTAGTCAGATCAGCACATCTAAAGCATTCACACAAAAATAAACTTTACAATTGCACTTTCCAGTATTAAACATCTTTTTAAAAGTGCTAATGTGCCAAAAGAAGAAGAATCAGCACAAACAATATGATACTATGGTAATGGAGAACATTCTGCCTACCATGCACATATATTCACCTTAAGAAATGCACATGTTTGGGTAAAAAAGCAAAACCTAGCACATCCACAATGTGGAAATTTCCACATCCAAAAAACTACAAAGAGTACCTCAACTACCGTCCTAGCTATTTCAGCATCTGCAAGCTTCATGTTCTTGTTTTTGTTCTTCTTACGTTCTTTCAATTCTTCAAGTGGGTGGTAACCATAATTTCTGTTATGCTTAGATGAATCAGGTACTGAGTCTGAGTAATCTGCAGCAACCTGGACTCTTGAAACAGATAATTCATTTGTCGTGTGCAACCAATAAGATTGCATGGATGTGAAGTAGGTCCTCCTGCATCTAAGATTAAAAAAATAATAAATAATTTAATATTTTTTTGGTGAATTAACATGAATATGTGGAAGAACTCCATGCCTACGTGGCACAAACCTTTTTGAACAAAATCACAAGCAAATATAAATGAACCTAAGTTTTCAATCAAAAGGAAGCTGTAGCTCAAGAATATCTTGTAGAATAGTTTATCAATGCTTACAGACATCTAAATTACCCAATCATGAAAATGAATACTTAGAAAGAGTCTCAAAATTCAATCTAAGTAAACAACAGAGACTAGTTGAAGAGCCAGAAGGGGGCATAACAATTGCTACAAATTTACTATCTGGTTAGACCAGAAACTGATACCCTAAGTTAAGCCCCAGCATAAGTTAAGAACAGGCAAATCCAGAGAACCTAAAGAAAATATTTGAACTCAAGCCAGATTAGTTGAGCAAACATGCTAAACTTTTATTTTTTAAAATTTCTAATTTGATCTGATTGAATCAGTTGGATCAATGAACCCACACCAATTGAACTACCAATCTAAGTTCAAAAACTTTGGGTGTTGTGACATGTTGTAACTTCCTTAAGTAAAAGAAAGAAGAAACTATCAAGTTCAAAACTAAAAGTACATATAAGATAGAACAAAGTAAACTGGATTATCATGAAAAAAATGCATAATATTTACAACAAGAGTTCATTGTAATTCTAGGTTTTAAATCTCTTTCCAAACTTGAGTTTAGGTGATCAGTCGGAGTCAGATGACTTAGGTACCATATTGGATTACCAACACACGGTACCAGTGGCAAATTGGAGATGGAGGGAGGAAGAAGATGATGAAAAAAAAAGAGGTGAACTCCCATATGCTCATGCAGTTCTCCCGAAGCTATTCGCGAGCTAAAAAAAACACTCATAGAGCTACATTTCAAGTTGACATGATGTCCACAAAGTTGTACTGAGTAGTAGCAGAACCAGCCTGTATAGTGAGTCAACATGATGCTCACAGAGTCGTACACGGAGTAGTGAGTCGACATGAGGCTCACAGAGTTGTACGGAGTAGTAGCAGAGCTTGATGAAGCCCCCTCTGCTCATAGAAGATATTCACAAGTTATGCAGGGTTATTCTAAGTCATAATAGAGGAAAAGATGTTCCATGTCCTCTCGCTCACAAAAAAGTTTCCAAAGTGCTAACATGTCATGGAAGAAAAATGATTACATTGTTTGAAATCGTTACATATTTATTAGATTGTCAACTGTTTGAACCTATGACTGACATCAGATATGTACAAATAATGGGTTCAATTATACTTCTTTTATTTCTTTTCTTCAGACTTTGTTATTTTATTTCAATCCTGAGGTGCAAATGACAACATTTTAACTAAAGAGGCACTATGTTGGACCTGCAAAACTTTTTGAAAAATTTTGCAATATAAAAATATGCTATTACTTGGTGACCATGTAAACTATCCCTTGATTCAAAATTCTTAGCATGGTTCAGACATTTGGTCAAAGAGAAAGACAAGCACATTTCTAAAGAAAATTTAAAAGAGACAGTCTCATTAAGGTAAGATGCCCCAGCAACAGTAAGAGAGCACAATAATTCTCAACATAAAAGACAGTTCATGCCAATTCAATTTAGAGGAAGGAAGAAACCTCAACTAGGCAAAGGAAGATGCACTTATTTTCTACTGTGATTGCATTGCAACAATAAATCTTAACAGCCATGATGTTTCTTTTACTATTAGATTTTTTATACAATAAATCTATTATGAGATAGTGATAGAAAACAACAGAAATTATAGCTTGCTAACTCAGGTGGTACAGCACCCAGATGTCTATGACAAAGATCAAGGGTTCAATCCTGCATTAATCTTAAGTATTGTACCATTTAATATACTAATTTCTTTTAAAAGAAAATAGCACACCTGAAAAGCGAATAATCAGGTCCTATTCGACCATCTAAACTAGTGTTGATCCAGCTAGCTGAAATCCCAGCTGACATTGAGCATCAATGCCTTCCAAACCACAGTGGACAGATACTGGATAAACATGAGTTATGACTTATGAGGGAAAAAACAAGATGGAAAATAAATTACATTATGGGCTGAAAAATTTCAATACAAACAACAAAATGGCTGGAGCTTGAAGTAAAATAACCAAATCAATAACTTAAGAAGTAAAGCTTCATCATATCAATCATCCATAGACAGAAAATGTATCTATGAAGAAAGTAAAAATAGCTCCATTACCTCAGTGCAATTTCTCAAATTGTGTAGTATCCTATGAATTGTATCATAAATATGTCATTCATTTCAATATAAAATCACATACAATAATATAAAAACTAATTATGCTTTTAAAGAAATAATTTTACATTATAAACAATTAATAATCTTTCTAAAAAAATGTTTTCTATAACATAAAAGATTACTACAATTTTAAAATAATTAATTTTAAATGAGTTGAGTCACCTGTTTACTATAATCAGTTTGTGCCATGTCATTTCTAGGTTTTCTCTTTGTAAAATATATTTAAGTAGATTCTTATAATTGGTTGCAACTATTGTAAGTCATACTTACATGAGAATCAGTTACAAAACTGACTGGCACTTTCTCATGGTGCCTAATAAGAATGTTAATTTGGGTAGATTTTGTGTGCATCCTCCAAAAGGTGCACCTAGGAGGAAACCCACCTATTGTTGGCTGATAAGTGGATAAATATCGCTTGAATCTTCAAGCCCAACTAAGAAGAGCACTGCCAACTATCACAAGATCAACTGATTCCCTCAAGGATAGCTCACCACCCACCTAGCATGGCTTCTTAGCAGCTCAAACTCAAATTCACCAACTCGGGCCACCAACCCATCATTTCCTTCAGGTGACTTACCCAGGCATCATCATTAAGAAGTGCAAGGTTCATCCATTGAGACAGCAAGTCTTGATATATAACAGGAGGGACGGTGTCAGACAACTCATAAATGTTACCTCCTCCAATTGTCTCCGAGTACTCCAAGTACAAAAATGGGCTTGACTTCTGCATATTATGTTGAATAAAACATTGTGTCCTAAAGATAACTTATTCTAATTATCTTTGTGCACTATCCTCTTCTCAATGGTTAACTCATTCGAATCTGATCATATCAAATGTCAATGAATTATAAAAAACGTCCGCTCAGAAGAAATGGATTATTTTTTCTAATCCATTTTTAATCAACTACAAATGGATCGGACAGCTCCAGCCTGATCATATCGAGTATCAATGAATTAAAAAGTTCATTACTTTCTTTTTATTTTCGTTGGCTCGGAAAAAAAATGGAAATTAGTGCAGAAGAAATCACATCTCATCGATAGAAAAACAGAGTAGGCCAAAGGAAAAAAAAAAAAACTTGTTTTAATCAACTGCAAATGGATCGGCCACGGAAAACTCCCAAAGAAGGACACAAAGTCGAATCTTTTTTCATGCCAGCAAGACTCTGGAAAGTGAAGGCTCTGACTTCAGCCCTTCGTTTCGGGATTCATTAACTATGGCTCGAGGTAGCCCTAGAAAGATAGAGAGGAGCCATTACCGAGGTAAACCGATCCGGAAAGAAGCAAAGGAAGGAAGAGAGATCAAGGGCGTCCGCTTCCGCCTCAGCCGCCAGAGGAATTCGCCCGCTGCTGCAGTGCAGTGCTGCCGCCGTTAACTAGCGTTTGGGTTTTTCTTTCTTTCTTTTTTTAGTAGAAAAGGACGAAAGACATGTGGAAGTAGTTTTCTTTTCCCCCCTTTTTTTTTCTATTTCTCTGCACATTTTTGTACACTTTCACATATACATCCCCCTAAATTTTGTTATCTGTAAAACAGACGATTCTATCATGATTAGCAATTTTGGGAATAAGATCATAATTTTATTTTATTTTTAAATCAAAAGAATTCTTAGTTTTAATAAATGCATTGCATTTTTTTTTATTAATATTAACATTCCCAATTTATAATAATATATTTTCACAAATGTACTATTAAAATATCGAATTTTCTTTATAATCTTCAGTTCTCAAGATTGATTTTTTTTGTTTTAAATTACCAAATAAATATTTATATTTCAAAGGTTTAAAATTTTAATTATATCAAAGAATCAAACAGAAAAACAATCCAATGTGTCATTATAATTTTTTAGACAAAAATTTAAAAGAGGCCTTAGTTTTTTTTAGAATCAATTACTATCGAAAGGATGATTACCCTTATAAAATATAGAGGAATAAATTGTTTTACTAGTCCCATTGGTAAAAAAAAGTTCTTAACATAAATTATAATTTTATAAAAATAAATAGTTTTATAATCTCCTAATGAGGACGTGCTTTTAGTAAAAAAATAATAAAAAGGGTCTGATTTTAGTGATTTTAAAAACTATTGGCGTTTCTTCGTTTGTTATTTGTTTCTTAGAACAAAGAGGTTCTTAAAAAATATAAACCAAAAAAAGACAAGGAAAAAAGTTGGATCTTGGGATATGAACAATTCGAGATTGGATAGGGGCAATTTAATGCAGCAAATGAGAGCCATTAAATCTGCACAAAGCTCACCTTGAGGAACCGTTGCATGCCATCCGATTGCACTGTGACATGGCTTGTTCTTAAACATCTTCTTGATTTATCTGCTTCCAACTCTGACAAATAATATTTTGAATAATAATACTGCATCTTGTATCAGTGATATGAAGTACTGTAGGACATGACCTTGTTACTTCGTTGGATAAGGTTCCAAGTTCTTGGAACCCAATTTGAGCATTCTAGATACAATGAACAAGATCTGGATTACCTTAAGATATCATGAATTGATATAGCCATGTTGCCTAGGCATGTGCTTGTTGTCTGCCATTGTTCTTTTGGATTCATTGACGGTATCTGAGTTGAAGATTCTGAGAACATTTACTTGATATAAAAAAAATATTTAAATCATTAGTATTCATAAAATGGTTGTGATTTGAAATATGATTTCTTGAGAAGGGACCTAACAAAAGCATCAATTTTCTCACCTGGTAGAAATTACAGCTTTTTTGAACTACTAGCAGAAGATAGCTGAGAAAACTGATACACACTAACATAAGGCCTGTACATCTTTTCTATTCAGGGAGGCAAAGGGAAAATGCCAATTCCCCTTGATTGAAAAGAAAAAGAAAAAAAGAAAAGAAAGAGAAAATGCTGACAGAAATTTACATGATTGGGGATGACCAAGGACTCTAGCATTGATATATGGAGAAATTCTTCTTCTTCCAGATCGAACTCAGTGTCCTTCCGAGCTTCTTTGATCTTGATTTACAGAACTTCTTGGTTTCTACAGTCACTTGAAGACCACCGTTGCTATCGATCGGCTGGTGTTGCTGCTTCAGGGTCGGTGGCTCTTGCTGCCGCTGGTCTCTGAAGAGCTTCAATAACTTCTCAGATTTCTCCCTGCCTTTTGCTGTTCCATTCACTGATATCGAAACAAGTGATGGTATCACCCCTTCTCGCAAGACCATTTGACTGCACTTCTCATCATCACAGCACAGGATCAACAGGCAAGACAAGGCCTGCTCTTGTTCTGCAGGCTCACCAAAGTCCAAGACTCCAGCAAGAGCTGAAAATGTACCTGGATCAGAAACAATCTCTCTTCTTCCAGCCTGACTTGATGCTAAATTTATCAAGACTGTCAGGGCCTTCTCGGCCCACATGATGCCTTCAGATGCAGAAGGCAGTCCGAGGAGTGAATGAAGACTCGTGATGATGCCCGACGATATAAGGATGGTGATGTTGGGTGGATGCGTGGAAAGATTGTATAGTGTGTACAGCGCATCATACTTGCAGGTGCTCCCATGGTTTCCATCATCTTGTAAAAGCTGAATGAGGAATGGAACAGCTTTGCTTGAGCAAATGAGGGGCTTGGCTTCGCTGAGACGTGAAAGATTGAGGTAGAGAGCCGCTACACATTCACACATTCCAGAATTTGAGATCATTTGTTCTAGCAATGGTATCAATCCAGCTGCTATGAGCATTTCCTTGTTCCTAATATGAGAGAAGGTATATAAGTGCTTGAAACCAATAACCAAAATAGGCGACCACAGATAATGAGGAGCATATGCCCAACAACCAAGGTGCAATCTGAGATTGCAATGAACATGCTACTAAGATCCAGAAAAATACTGGTACTTAATGGCAAACGGAAATAGCCATAACTAGAATAGCAGGAAAAAAACTACCATACCAAACTAATATATCAAGGAACAATCAAATGAGCTTTAGGCTTTAGTACCTATTGCTGTTGACTGCAAGGTTGAAAAGGGCCATGGCAGCAGCTTCTTGAGCCTTTTCATCACCATTGTATATGGATGTTCTCAGGAACAGAATGAGTGGCTCCACGGCTCCATTAGCACCCATGAAGATCCTAGCTTCTTCATCTTCCTTCAGCAGATACCTTATCTGCTCCACCACTCTAAATTGCTTCTGTGAACTTTTAGTATCGCCAAGTGCAGCTAGTATCCTTCGGTATTTGTCAAACTCATCTGCTCCACAGTCCTGATAATAGTTGTTTAAAATTTCGGAATCATTCTCCTTGGTCTCCTCTGGGATGCTACTGCCATCATAAGGAGAAACACTAATACTTTTCGATTTACAAGAATTTGAACCAACAAAGGAACTTGAATCCATAGCTTCACATTGAGATAGAGATAACCTCCAATAGGTAAAATCCAAGGACCCAGGAGGGGCATTAGGAATGGGAAATCCATTCTGCTCACACCAACTTCCAATCAAGCCTTTGACACAATAGTTTGGTGTTAAACACAAATGAGATAGCTGCTGCTGAGTTTTCGGACAGGTACTATGACCGTCATTGAACCATTTCTCAATGCAGATACGCTCATAGGTCTGTCCAGATGAAATAATGACAGGATCAAACATGAGCTGCAACGAAATGGGGCATATGAATTCTTCAGGAGGGATTGGTATATTGCCAGACTTTCCATTTTGTTTGAAATTGAAAGAACGTAATTTAGATAGATGTCTATCGAATGTCTGACTGCTCCTATCAAATGTGTAGCTGTTCCGATTTGGACTAGACACCTCTTCAAATCCCAGTATGGAAGGAGAGCGTGGAGTTGATCCCTGAGAGTCAGTATCGTCAGCATACTCACTTCTGAAAAGCTTTGAATACTTTCTCATGAGGTGATACAAGTAAGATACAATAGATTCCTTCCGTTTGTCTTCTTGAGCACGAGCTCTCTCCATAAGTTTTTTTAGAGATCTCCTTTCGGTCAATGCTGCTCGAGAAGAAGTAATCCCTAGCCTTAAAGCAGCTTGGTGGAAAACTTCAAGCTCTTCACTATCGCTTGAATTGCTCTTAAATTTACTGTCTTTCTGAAGCAATGATATGACTTCATCACCTGCCTGCTTCTCTGACTGGTCCAACTCAAACACAGTTTCCTCCAGCCCCCCAACAATTTCCATGATCTGGCATGGGAAGGGGAAAACAATACAACCTTTAGACAAAAAATTTACCATAGGCAAACAAAATACTTAAATTGAATAATTCTCTGATTTTGCAAGTGTTGGGCTGATATTGATATGTTCCAATGCTCAGCAGAATAATCCATGGCCTATGATAGGTAAATAATCAAAAACATGATAATAGTCAAAAGGATCAAATGCAGCACGGAGAACAATATTGCCTATTTCTTTATGTGCATGTAGATATGGACATGCAATCTTTTCGTTAGCAAGTGAAGTTCAAATTATAATATTCAATGGAACTGTACATGTCTTAGATTGAGAACAAAAATGGACAAGAAGAAAAAAACAGAAAAGAGAAATGCCAAGAATTGATATAGAGACATGACGCCATATAAGCATAGAGGGAATGAAGGCAAGAGAATATAGCAACCATTAATTCTTAAAATCCAGAAGGTGATGGGAGTGATCTAATTATTTTCCAACCTATTTTAGAATAATATTTTATAATTGAACTGAAATTATTTTAAAGTATACAATATTCTCAACTGTAGTATGAATTATTTCTTCAGAATCTGTAGCTCAAACTGAACTGTATAGAACTTTTTTTTCAGAAAAGAGTTGTATAGATGACATCAAATTTCAGAGGCTTCTATTTAAAAATCTAAAGTTCAAGATTGTTTTCAAAATGACTCTCGACAAGTTGAACTTAAATTCCCTCGGCCAGATTAGTTTTGTTGTTGCAATAGAAGGCAGATCCAGCATAAAAAGTCATTTCACATATAGCATATGGCTACAAAGCGTTCAGGAGATGAGGAAAGGAAAGATGGAGAGTACTAAAGATAAGGGTGGGAGTGGGACCCAAATTTCCTCCGTTGTTTCTCAACAATATGGAGGAAGGGAAAGAAGTAGGGAAACATTTTTCCCAGTTTTGAAAGCCCCGACTGGGCAATGATGCTAATTTTATGCCGAAAAAAATCAAAATTAAAATATTTTTTTGTTTATCTTATTTTATTTTTTTAGAAAAATCAATTTCACAAAATTATTCCTTCTTCTTTCCCCTCCAAGAAAACAAAATGACCAAAACAACCATGAGTTTAGATGAGGGATTGATTTACTTCTTCTCTCCCTCTATATTTCTCTCCCCTCATTCACTTCCGCTCTATGATACTTTGCTTCCCTCGTAGGAAACACGACCAAAGAGAACTTATGCATGTAGCTATATATTAATACTTTGACAATGATAACAAATGAAATAGTTCGGACTAACATGGTTTGGCTTGATGATGTTGATATTTTGATAATGAGAGCAATTTATAAAGTGTGCAAACATGGTGGGAGCATACCTGACAGTTAATAGGTTCTGGTACGATTTCTTCAACTCGTCTAAGACTTTCTCCAAGAGCACATTTGGCCTTTTCAAACTTTACTAGAATCGATTCTCCAGTAATTGCCTGTGGTGGAATCAACACATAGGTGCGAAAACAATTAACAACATCATCAAACAAAAGTTAGCTTATTAACCTGATATAATGTACATCCACAATGTAGTACTTAATGAAGATAATGCATATCCAGAGAGATGCCCATGATGGCAATTCTGTTTTGATTTTATATGAAGTAGCTATGCGACAGGCAGAAAAAGCTCAGTTTGAGCAACCATAAACAGAGCATGTACAAGCTAGAAGGATTGCAGAAGAACATTCATTTTATCAGATCAAAGTAATTGATTAGAACAAAACATATAAGCAGCATGTAACAATCAGAGCTCAAAATATGCAGCCTATAATAGGTACGCAATTGAACCAATTTTTATTACTTAAATTAATAAGTAAATGAAAAGAATCAGAGATGTATACCCACTTGTAACAAAAAAAAACGAAAATTCTTCAAAGACGGTTGATTCGAGTACATATCTAAGCAACCAATTTCAGATCAATTCAAGCCAAGATAAATTAAACATTTTCTTCTTCTTTTTTTTTTTTTTTTTGCTAGTAGTAGGAAGTTTACAAACAATTTAAGTTCATGACATTGTGTGTGATTTGAATTCAATATGTTTGGGAAACAATTGTTGAAAAGAAAATTACCAGGTAAAGCTTACTACACTCTGAGCAATGCTGAAGAAGGCTTTTGGCTTTCTCAAGAGCAACATGCAACGAGCACAGTGCCTGTATGCCAGACTTACTTCTGGGTCTTGCAGCTTCTATAAATGGAAAGATCTCCATTACCCTGCTAACAAATGCATGAAGCAGCCTAAACATTCCCCCGTGTACCTGCTCATACAAATAAATAGAATTAGTTTCATATTCCAATCGTACTAAACATCAAAACATTTTCTCAAAGCTGATCATTCTTTTTGAGATATTAAAATCAAGCCACAGAAATAAATACGACACTTTGAGACGCTCTCTTTCAATTTCATCACAGTATTCTTACAAGAGTTATTAACTATTTTAGGTAGAAACGTTAACATTGCATAACTAGACGCCATAGGTGGTATTTGAACCCGAGGCCTGCTGACTTGCAATGGAGAAAAACAATTTTTTTTTTCAAGAAACCTCAAAAGAATATATATATATATCAATCGCAAGAAAGCTGAGCTAAACCAGTCAAGAGAGACTAGTATTGACGATATTATTCTCTTTTTTTTAAGTCCGTGCTCTTTGGAATCTCATTTCCGTTGAAACAGCTTAGCAGCAATACCTTTGGATCACCGGCAATGAATATACGCCCTTCCACTTCAGCCGCATCCATCACTCTCACTGAAGAGATGAATCAACTGCGTTGAGGAAACCGAAAGCAACGATAAGAACAACAAAATCAAACCCCTCACCCCAACAAAAATCCTAATCCCTCGAAAACCAGCTTCCACAATTTTTTTGGGTTAAGAAAGAGCACCTTCTATATCATACAATTGCAAATACAAAAAGGCATCATCTCAGATCCAAAATCAAAAAGATATTTTTTTCAGTATGAGAAACACGGACAGGAGTTCAGGTCCTCCCATCCTCCAGAACCAGATGAATCGTCAGAGAAAGAACACCAAACTCGAAATCTCATTAAAAAAAAAAAAATCGGCTTGTCAATCCAAGACCTACCAACAAAAGCAGAATGTCCCAATCAACAGCGCCGGAACAGTCGATTCAGATGAATGTCATGCATTGAATGACATGATCGGGATCTCATCTCCTCCACCTCCCTCGTTAGGGAAAGGGTTTCGAAGAACGTAAAAAAAACCAAAAAAGCGCCCTTTGCGAGGAGGAGGGAGAATCGAGCGATGCAGAGAAGAGTGAGCACAAAGCGAGAGAGATTCCATCGACCATTCCCCATTTCTCCGGTCTCTCTCTAATATATAGCTGATAAACTTATCGCCATTGATTAACACTGCTAATAGAATATATTTATTGATTAAACAATTACTAATCACTTAACTAAATTAAATTCCCATCAGTTCTCTTCACTACAACACAACAATTCTTGTTGACGTCGACTAATTCTACCAACGTCTTACCTGCACTCCCATTAGGTGAAAAGATGGACCTCCTGTGTCTACGCGATAGACCACGTGGTGGGTGACTTGAAATAGGACGTGTCTTATTTTGATTCATCCTGACCATCGACTTGCTCCGTATATCAATGATTGATGTGGGGACCTGGGAAACTAACGGTCAGGATCGTATGGATGAGCCAATTTCAAAGCACGATTTGCAATTGTCGGTTGGATTTAATCATTTATTGCCTCCATGTGTCTCCCACTACTGAACTTGCCGACCTACTCGTCGTTTTCTCGGCACGAAAATGCCACTTGAGGTTGTTATAATAACAAGCGATTCAATATGGTATTACATATATTTATCTGAAATCTATGGGTAAAATTGGAAATTCAATTTCTAATCACTGGGTACGAAGACCCGGTGATTACGCTGTCGGCTGCCATCAGTTCCTTCAAATTGCTCTATCCGCCACGTGGCTTCCACCTCGTCGCCTGTTTTGGCGGGGATCGTTCTCCTTCGTCGCCATCGACGCGCGGATTTCGCTGGACGAGTACGGCTTCGATCGGACGGCTCGCGGTGCAAAAAACGAAATTGCTTCTCTTACATATTTCTCCCTACCAACGAGATTACCCGCATCGTGATTCCCAAACCAAAGTCTGCCTGGGAAACTCAACCAATTGCGAGGCGGGTTCGTTGTTGAGTGATCGGATTTTGTTGGCCGTGAATACATTGACGCTGAATCTCGGCCGTTCATTCCGGAGGTGGGGTCCGTGATCCGAACAAGTACATGTGTCCTCCATAAAGGCGCCCTTTGTTTGTGGCTGTGGGAGATTAGTTATGTTAAACAACATTCATGATTAATTAAGTTGACCTATTAAGATAAATATTATTTTTTTATGCTTTGGTGATTTAATAACAATATTAGGGGAGATGTTATGTCAATTCTCGAAAGCAAGATGCCAACAAACCATTTTGAAAACATCATGCATTTGAAAGAAAATATAATTATATGATAGTTCAAAATTTGAGCTTGATTTCCTTTCCCTCTTTAGTTAATTTTCCCAAAGAATTAAGTAAAGCATAGTTATTTGCTCTTTTGAAGAAAGAGAAGAAGTTATGGTTAGTAAGCTCTTATCTATCCTAACTTAGTTTATAGGTGATTCAATTATATAAGAAATGTATTTCTCAAATTCACAAAAGAATTTGAGATTCGGGATATGAATTTCTTAAATAAGAAAATTATATATTTATATATATATATATATATTAAATGTATTTGGCTTAATCAAGAGCAAACACGAGGAATGAAGTGGTTTCCATCACAAGTGTTTGCATCCATCACATGAAGTGTGGGATTCTTGCAATTAAATTTATGGTTTAATTAAAAAGGGTATGTAATTAATTGGATATGTCACGTGGAAGAATTAGGGATTAGGCAACATTTGGTGCCAAAT
Source organism: Hedychium gardnerianum (assembly GCA_038050645.1). Lineage (NCBI taxonomy): Eukaryota > Viridiplantae > Streptophyta > Magnoliopsida > Zingiberales > Zingiberaceae > Hedychium > Hedychium gardnerianum. Next base: position 1,104 of record JBBUKS010510944.1, on the reverse strand, counting down.
CGGGTCATTGTTCCTAATAAAGTATGGCAGTACTGAATGTGCCATTCAGTTGTTTTAATGGTTGATATATAAAAACATCTTTTGTTTTAATTATTGAGATTCATGTGAGTGTCAATGGCAATAGATTTCATATAATGGCGACACATGTTAGCCGAGATGGAAGGAAATCAATAGATTCAACATGTAATAGTATTTGTAGGGCAGGACGCATGATCTCGTACGTGCACTCCTTAAGCATTGGAACTGAATGTAGTTGTCCCCACGGAATGAGTTGATGATTAGTGTATGAAGTATTATCATCATGAGGTATGGAGTTAAATCCTGACTAGTAGCCAGGTTCCTATCCTCCCTTATGCATGCACTAGTCACTGTTCGGGCTAGCTAGACTGACCCCCGTGATTTACCTCCTCCGTGTTAGTCCTGGGATGGACTGATGGGAGCGTTGGGGACGAGTGTTTCGCCTTTTGCCGCCATGAATGTAGTTGAAGGTGTGAAGTTGAAGAGCTTATAAGCAATAAACATGAAAAATCACTTTATGAGATTTCAGAAAATAAATAAGTGCTTGGATATCACATTAGAGCACACCAACTTATTCATGTTCCATGTGAGTAGCTATCGACCAAGAAGTAATTAAAGATTCATGCAATGTGTGTGTGAGAGAGAGGGAGAGAGTGATAGTCCAATCAATTTGCGGTTCTTTTAATTTTAGTGTTTGAGGAATTCATTAATGGCTTTGAGCTCCATCACCATGTGATCCATATGATCATGTTTCTTAGGGCTATAAATAAGTCAAGTCGAGTCAAACTTTGAGATGTTCAAGTTTGTTTGATAAGATAATCGAGTTAAGTCGAGCCGAGCCTAAAATGATAAAGTTTTTGAAATGATTGTTCAAGCTTGACTTGATTTATTTTTTATGAGTTTTAGCTTGTTTGAAGCTTGACTTGAGTTTGGTTCGTTTAGATATTATCGAACTCTCACTTCAAGTTTGACTTGAGTTTGATTTGTTTAGATGTTATCGAGCTCTCAATTTAAGTTTATTTGATTGTTTGAAATTTTTACTTGTTTGGTTGGTTATTGAGCTTGATAATTCAAACTTGTTTGTTT
>JBBUKS010510906.1:0-13447 GCA_038050645.1 Hedychium gardnerianum | reverse complement strand
GGTCAAGCGGCTCAGTATTCATGGAACAGCAATGCCAGACCACAAAATAATCCAAGAATAAACGATTAGAATATCGCAAGTACTCAGCTTTGGAGTCAGTAATAGCAGCACAATCAGAACTCATAATCATTCATCATGGTTTTGTCACCAAAATCATAAACTTGCATTTGGTGGAAGTGAAAAAAAAAAATAACACTCAACTTGTTTTCTCTGAGAAGCCATTTTCCGCACCTTCGACCTTGCAATCTAGTCCATGGTAAGCAACCTCACTCATTGGACGTGGAATTGCACGGCCACCAAAATCTTGTGGGAATTTATTGAAGTCTGGCCCAAAGTTGAATCGAACTTCACAGTTAGGCTGGTTAGGAAGTGTGTACATTGAGGCGGCAGGGTAATATCGGCCTCCAAAAAGGTTAGTGAAAGCTACACCTTGATAAACACCATTCTTGAAGAATGAAATTTCACTCCCTGTAAAGTTGTGTAATGACAATTAGCAAATCATCTTAGGATGCACAAAAAGTAAAAAATCTGAGTAAATTAATATTTGACATTTGGAGTTCGAGAAAAATCATAATTACATTGCATCTTTGTTTTTTCTGGAACTGTTTACAAGAGCAAATATGGCATTAAATACCAGAAAGAAACAACTCATCAGTCTTGCACATGTAATTATGAATCTGAATATAGGAATGTTTCTAGGTAAAGAACTGGAAATAATACATGCCACGATACACTAAAAAATAATATAATATTCTTACAGTAAACAAAATATGATACACTAAAAATTAATATAATATTCTTACAGTAAATAAAAAGGGTTGGAGAAAAGGTTAGAGAAATAGAAAATATAGGTTTTACAATTTAGTAAAATGGACAAATTTAAAAAACTGTAGGAATTATGTTAAGGCAAGGATTATAAGGATAAGAAAGTTGGATACAGAATTATTGTTCTAAAGTTAACTTTAGGAAACAAGGCACCAAATGTTATAAATTGATGAGTCATATCAATCTATGAAAAGATAGGTGATATACAATAATACAAATTGTTTAAGCTATAGAGGCGTCAAAATGACAAGTTTATAACATGAAATTTTGTGAAAGGGGAAAATAAGACATGGAATAACCATTTCTAAAAAACAATTTGAGTGTGTCTTGAAGATAAAAAAATTCATAAATTTTTTATTCAGTTAGAAAAGGTTTATAGGGCAATAAAAGATGAAACAAACATATCTGAAAATCAATTTCCCTAAAACTATAGGTTTACATCAACTATTAGCTCTAAGTGCATAACAGTACAATCTTCAACATTAGAAGCAATAAGATTCTAATCCTGTTTGCACATTCTTTCTCACAGTTTTGCCACATATCAGAAACCATTTCCCTCAACACATTCCTTAGGAACCTGGGTGCTAACTATATTTAGTACTCTTCTGTACAGATTAAAATAATCCTAAAACAAAGAGCTGAATAGAATAACCCATAAAAAGTAAAACAAACTGAATTATGTGGTTTGACTTCATGCTACAATAATGCTACTTTTCAAGTAACTAAACACAAACAAAAATGTTAAGTGAATGCCTCTAAAAATGTATAATTTCTTATGAATATCATGTATCATTCAATTGAAAAAAATGTTTAGAGTATTGCTATAGAAGATTTGCTATATGAAATCACAAAAGAGTAACTACCAGTAAAACTTAACCAAGAAGAAAATTAGGCCTTCTCACCATAGGACATAGGATCAATGATTTACAATCAAAAAGCTGAAGTATAAGCTCTTCCCAGAGGATTGAATGTGGAAAAATAGTTTCTTCCATCTTTTAAAACATATTGTAACTTGAAACAAAGTAGATATAATTGAACTAACCATACTGCTAATTTCCAGTAAAAATTGCAATAGAAAAGCATGAATAAAGCAAGAGGCTCGAGATAACAAGACATCAAGCACATGGTAATTTTTCTCTATAAATCATTAAAGAACAAGGAATCTGAACAACATTTCTACCACAGTTTTTCATGAAGCAAAAAAAAAAAAAAAAACCCAGTTCATCCAATCACTTAGTGCAAATTTTATCATTTGCATAAAGTTCATATGAAGTCAAATAAGAAGAACTAATAAGAAGATATTAACGGGAATAATGTGACTAAATGAAATAGCTGAAACCATAATTGAACTCAGAGTGCAGCAGTGATTTTCTGAAGAGTACATGAAGCTGGAAAAACAAAAGAGAGAAAAAAAAACAACTTTAGTTTAGTGAGGAGCACTTCAACAGGAATCATTTATGTGACTCAATGACAAGTTCAAGAACAAAGCTAGAATATAATGTACTTCAACAAGTGGGAACCAATGAAGAAACAAGTAACAATACTAGGCTGAAGAAGACAAGCATGCCTAAGGTTTTTCTAAGATAAAGTCAATTGAAACACGAAACTGCCTTTTAACTTCTAGTTAATCTTCTCTTCAAAGTAGGTAATCAAAATAGAAAAGTGAATGCAAGAAACTAAAAGCTAAACTTTCAGCAACAAAACAGCATAGTTTTAAGAGAAGAGCTAACCTGGCACAACTTTGGGAGGGTCATCTTTCCCATCAGCAGAGTAGAAGTACCTTTGCCCCTTGTACCAGATCAAATGAGGTGGCTTTGGTGCATAGGAAGCTCCATCCGGAAGATTAATATAGAACCCAATTACATCCCCTTCACAATACCCCTCATCTCCATACTTCTCCCGCAGGGCCTTGTGTATCTTACAGCCATCTATGTCCCTGTACCCAAAGCTATTCCCGTCGTAACCCACAGGAGCCTGCAGGTCCCCTTTATCCGTCGTCCACCCAAGCCTAGTGTGTCCCGTCTCGCCAAGCCTAACGACTTTAACTTCGAAGTACCAGGCGCCCTCCTGCACGCCCCTTGTCGCCCTCACCATGCGGTACCCCTTTGTGCTGCCTGCCGCCAACCGGTCCTCGCTAAGCTCCACCTTCTCCGCTTTGTACACCCTCGAGAGGCAGATCGCGGCGTCGGGAGTGTCATCAGTCCTATCGGTAAACCGGGGCATCGGGGTCATCACGACAGTTTCCTCGGCCGCAGCACCGTGGTGATTACTGCCAGATTTCCCCTTCTTCTTGCCCTTTCGCGACGTGGATTTCGTCCACACATTGTTGCCCTTCTTCTTAGGTTTTTTCACCGCGGCGGTCCCGGAAGGCGGCGGCTGAAGCGGAGAAGCGGTGGAGGGAGCGGAGGCCGGAGAGGGAGACACGAAGGAGGACAAAGATCTCTGCTTTTTCCTAGCAGAACCGTTATCGTCGTCGGAGGAGGAGGTGGAGGAGGGAGGCAGTTCGTCTGCGACGGCCAAGGCGACAGCGTGCAGGGGGGTTTGGAGGGTCGAAGAATGGACGATGTCGGGATTAGGTCGGGATGCTTCCGCGTCGACTGATTGCGGAGGGGAGAGGAGGCCGACAGGCGGCCGCGGGACGGATTCCGGGAATCGAGGAGAAGGAATGCGATTGGGAGGCGAGCCCCAGCGCTGGTCGTCGGCTTCGTCGCCCTTGGAAGAGGATTGGTAGTCCATGGTCGGGAGAGAGAAGCAAAGAGGAGTAGGGCACAGAGGAAGCGTACTGCGTACTGGTTCGTTCGTCGGCGGATCAAATAGAGCCCAACTGTTGCGAAAATAAATCAAACAAAAACAAACCGAAATTCAGTTAATGAAAACAATAACTTGATATGAAAACCTATTTGACAATTTAACCAGTGAATATTATGATATGAGAGATCTCATGTTGACTTGGTCAAATTGATCATAAGAGCATAGCGTCAAATTGATATGCCCATCAAATAATTTAAATCAATTGAATTAAATTTTTATTAATTTATTTAAAAATAAATTTAAAGTGTGGATAGGAGCGGGGCAAACTCGGATCGCCCGAGTTGAAATGGAAAAAATATATAGAAAATTTAAAATAGAAATAAATCTTTAAATTTAAATTTAAATTTATTTATTAAACGATCAAATTTAATAAATTATTAAAAAAATTCTCTTTATATAAATTTAAGTATGTTTATACTTAGAGGATTTTGATAATCTATCTATTTTATCTTGCATAATTATATATATCTGTTTAGGTAATATAATTTTAATTATTGATCATCATCATATATATTTTGATTAATATTGTATAAGTGATCATTTCAGTAGATGTACATGATTATACATGATAAAATATATAGAGTAATAAAATTTTATATTTAGATATGATATTATTAATTTTATGACGATGAGGGAGTAATTAATAGAAGACTCATTATTCTAAATATGATAGTATAGAGTTATTCGCTATTTTAAAAGAGTTTATTTAGTTTTTAGGTAATTTTATTAGAAAGAATAAATATGTAATCAGTATATAAAAGGGATTAAAATCTCAATATATTTTTAATTTTTAATATGATATTAAATTAAAATTTATTTTCTAGAAAATTTAAATTTTTTTTCTTTCTAAATTCTAAACGTCTATCACCTTATCACCTTCAAGTATTATATCTCATCTTATCCCCCCACCAAATCCTGAATCTCGACCGTCACTATCTCCATAATAATTATGTTTATTATGTCTTAAGTCACTTAATTATCTTAAGTGATTATTTTAATAAATTTTAAAATTAATTTTTAATAAATATAAAATATTTTATTAAATATATAATCTTTCTCATTAAAAAAATAAATATTTTTCATAATTTACTTCTTTTAAAAATATAAAATTATCCTAGGAATGCTAAAATAACGATTAAATCATTCTTTTTCCACCGCAAAACATCTACGTTACTATTTTGTTAGTAATTATATATATATAAAAAAGTCACTAGAATTTTTTACAACCATGTATTTTCTCTTTTATTGAACGAAAATGAGGAGAAATTCTCCACTTGCCAAGAGGTTAATTCTATAATTTTGATAAACAAATTCATTTAAAGATTTTCTCTCGCAATATTTTGAAAAACATTTTTTGTTCTACTTTGTATTACTAAAGTGTCACAAATACAAATTCAACAAATTTTGATGCACTTCAAATTACAAGAAATGATGGTTCAACTAAGAAAGACACCATTAACCTTGAAACCTTCAATCTATCTCAAAGGATATCAGCAAAGGATGCGTTTGATGTAGAATATTCCCTCTATCTTATGGGAATGGCAAGCCAAGGACTCGGATTCAACATTGATCAAGAGGTTATTGTATATCCGTGATACACTTCAAAGTCTGGCACCTATGGGTCAGATGGTTTCAGAGTTACCGATTAGTTGGTATTCTATCAATCACAGCAAGGGTTCAACATTAGTCTATGAAGCCTTCCGACCATGAGGCACTATCAAAGAGAGGGCAAAGGTTGTGTGGAAACCTTACCTAATGCTCAAGCACCAATTTACTTTATGGCTAATGGCCCATGGACGATTGAGCACCAAAGATAGGTTGGTTATGAAATGAACATCCCATTTTCTTTCACTTGTGTTTTAAATAATTTTTGAAGTCTCACCACGAAGATGAGAGTTTCTCGATTATCACAGTAACTTGAAAGGATTTATTCATTGTCATGCCCTCGACATGCAGATTATATAGGATTAACTGCAACTCTTGGACTTGAGTCGTCATAATTTTGGAATCAATCATTTTGAAGTCTAAAAATTTGCTGACGATGAATTTATTCAGTCTGGTATTCCTGCGCCAAGACCTTGGACAAACGAGCCACCGGTGAGTTGGAGTTGATATGGACTAAGTCGTCATGACTGGGAGGAAGGTGGGGTGAGTTGACTTCGATATTGACCAGGTCATAGAGTCTCCGAAGAGAGGGGTCAGCTGTCCTCGTCACCGAAAGATCCTATGAGGAGTAAAAGAGCGAAGCAGGGGCGACGAAGAAGGGGTTGGCTAAGGCGGCAAGGGCAGAGAGAGTGGGTGGTGCCCCCTCTTTTCCTCTTGGGCGGTGATGGCGGCGTGAAACGAAAAAAAAGGGCCCCTCCTCTTTCCTTTCCCCCCAACCTAAAGAGCCAAAACAAGAGAAAAACTCGAAAATACCCCCCCCCCCTCCACATGGCCACCCATCTCACCCCACATCATAAGCCTCCCCCTCAAGTCTAGTTGAAGGGTGCTTAAGTCTGATTGACTGGACTGTAGTGTGGTGGCGAGATGGATGAAATAATCGCTGAGCTAGTCGTAAGACGGAGTAGTGTCTCCCAACTGAGGAGACAGGAAAGGAATCACCAAACCTGCCGTGAGGCTGATCTGAGCTTGTCATAAGATAGAGTCGGAAGATAAAAATCTGGGTGAGAAGTCATCGAGAGCGATCCAGACCTTTCGTAAGGAGGGTCCAACATAGCATCGTGCTTAAACCCTGACTCCCGAATATCCGCAGAGTCGGGTAGAGACTTACTAGCATCGGGCTCTAGGGGAGGCTTATCGGAATGCAATAACATCGTGCTTGGATCTCGACTCCCGAATGTTTGTGGAGTCAAGTAGAGGCTTATCGGCATCGGGCTCTGGGGGAGTCATATCAAAATGAAATAACATCGTGCTCGGACCCGATTCCCGAATGTACAGGGGCAATTTAGGGAATTCCACTTTTGTTGGTGTGCCCTTTAGGGCTTTGCTCGGGTTGAACCCAGAGAGAGGGAGGAAAAAAGAAAGGGAAAAAGTGGGGGCGTTGCCCCCTCTCCCGGCTCTTGCCGCCTCAGTCGAGGGTCGCTGTTGGCTGCACCTCACCGACCGCCTCCGATCGGGCCTCGCCGATCGCTGCTGGCTCAACCCCCTTCCAGCTAGCTGGATCTCACACCGTCCTCACCCATGCGAGGCCGCCGCCATGAACCTCCTCTTCCTTCTTCTCCTCTCCTTGCGTCGTTACTGCTTCGGCGACAACTACGATGCCGCCTGCTCTTTCTCGAACCCGAGCTCCCCCTCCTCTCCTTCCTTCCTCGGCTTCACCGCCTCCCTTATCGCCTCTGTCGGCCGTCGTCGCCCTCCTCCGCCGTCTATATCCAATCGTAGCCCCGGCGGTCGCCATCCTCCTCTCAAGTCATCTCCATCACCGGATCAACCCCCTTCCCCTTACGCAAGCACACTATCGTAGGATCGTCGCTGTCACAACCTCGCAGCCTCCTCCACAAGCCGGACGAGCCGCCTCACCTCCTCTCCTCCGACATTGCCACTGCCACCTTGTGGATCACGCCTATCCAGTACCATCATTGCTGACCTAGCCGTCGCTGCCATGATCCCCGCCGATGGGTCATGCCACTTCCTTACTCGTCATCGGCACTGCTCCCCGATCCACCTCCGTTGTCGACTCCGCATTCACGTCCGACCGCTGCCATCCGCGCTGTCGTGGGCCCTTGCCATGCTCCAACCTCTGAGCCATCCGACTTTCGAGCTGTTGTCATGTTTCGGCCTCCGAGCCATCCGACCTTCGAGCCGCTGTCGTGTTCCGACCTTCGAGCTACCAACCTTTGAGTCACTGTCGTGTTCCGGCCTCCAAGCCGCAGTTGGCCTCCGAGCCCCACTTTTCATCTCCGACCTTAAATCTAGCTATTGCTGTCGCCTCTAGTCACTGTCGCACGCCCCTACCGGGCTCTGCCTCCCAAGTCCTCTGGCTCTGAGCCGCTCACTTTGTCTCGACTCAGCGCCACTGACCGGCCTCCAGTAAGCTCCCAACTCCGTGCCGTCTACCGCATCCGACTCCATGCCATCTACCGCATCTGGCTCTGTGTCGCTACTGCATCCGGCCTCGTGTCATCTACTGCATCCGGCTCCTCTGTGTCGTCTACTGCATCTGGCTCTGTGCCGCCTACTACATCTGGCTCCATGTCGCCTTTGGCCCTCGGTCCTATTGACTGGACACCCAGCTCATCTCTGATCGGTCCTATCGTTCGGATGCCCCGACTCACATCTCACTCCTTTATATTATACAAAGCCCCGCCCTTGTGGGCCAAGGTATAGAGACAATATTACATCTCATATACATACTGCATTTACTGTTTATCTGTTTCATTTTCCCTATCGGAGACTGACTTGAGCGTCGAAGTGGAAGGTCAGGGCAGCCTAGTCTCCATTCTAACCCTTTCTTCGCTTTTCTATTCCTCGCAGTCTCTCTAGACTATCCAGACCTCTCTCCAACTCACAGAGACTCCGTCAACACAAAGGACGGTTCAACCCCACATTTCTCTTGGTCACGGTGATTTGATCAACATCAGCGACACATCACTAGTGGCTCGTCCATCCAAACAGTATCAAATAGGAGCATCCGACATCTTCTATTTTGTACTTCCTTTCAAGAGATTCCCATAATTCCTTTGCAGTTGTTATTGAAATATACATGTTGTATAACGTGTTGTCCAAGCCTTTGAGGATATAATTTCAACATAAGAAGTCATTATGTTCTCAAGCATCATATGCCGCCCTCTTATCTTTATCAATCTCGCTTTGAGATATGAAGGGGGTATATTCACGTAAGAATCTTGCAAGGTTCAATGTGGTTAGATAAAATAACATCTTTTGCTGTCATCTCTTGAAATTAGTACCCATAAACTTCTCCGGTTTATCGCCATGCATTGGTGGAACTAGAGTCATCGATGATGAATCCATCAAGATTGCACAAAAAAATTCGTCTTAAAATTGTGCATATCAAGAAATTTGACAAAACTATGATGTCAAATGGATTTAAAATAAACGAGTGTGATAAATGCATATATATCAAAGGCACACCTGACTCGTTTATCATTATCTGTCTATATGTAAACGATATGCTCATCATGGTTAGTAATCATGATATAATCATGACTACTAAGAAGATGTTGACCAAGAACTTTGATATGAAAGATATGGGTATAGGGAACGTTATACTTGGGATTAAGATCGATAGGACATTAGATGGAATTATCCTTTCATAATTTCTTTATATTGAGACAATGCTAAGAAAATTTAATGCATATGATATTTCCCCTGTAAAAACATCGATGGACTTAAGCTTGCATTTGACTAAGAACCATAGTGAACCTGTATCCCAATTGGAATATTCGAGGATAATTGACAGTTTGATGTAAGTCACTAACTGCACACATCCAAATATTGCCTATACAGTCAATTAATTGAGTAGATTTACTAGTAATCCAAATGATGATCATTGAAAGACATTAATAAGGATTCTTAAATATTTAAGATATACCTTAAAATATGAATTACATTATTTGATAAATCCAGTGGTACTAGAAGGCCATTGTGATGCAAATTGGATATCTAACACAAAAAACTCTAATCCACTAGTGGATATGTATTTATCATTGCTGGCAGACACTGTCATGGAAATCCATGAAACAAACGTATATAGCTCGATCAACTATGAAATATGAGATTATAGCCTTAGAAAAAGCCGTAAAAGAAGCCGAATGACTTCGTAACTTCTTAGAGGATATCCCATGTTGGGAAAAGCCAACGTCTATCATGATGATACATTGTGTCAATCAATCGACAATTACAAGGGCACAAAATAGCATGTATAATGGTAAGTCATGACATATTCGTCGACGATACAATACCATTAGGCAGTTAATCTCTAATGGAGTTATCTCTGTCGATTATGTCAAATCGAAAGATAACTTAGCAGATCCATTTACAAAAAGTTTGAGTAGAGATTAAATATACCGCACATCAAGAGGAATGAGATTAAAAATTTACAAACAAGAATATTCATAGTGGTAACCCAACTTTCTTGATTGGAGATCCCAAGATCTTGGTTCAATGGGATAACAAAATTATGAAAGTTCGTGTGAGCACTTGGATTAGTTCCCCTCTCATTCCTAAGATGGAAAAGTGTCGCCTACTAAATATAATGAGGTTAAGTTATAAACTTGTAATTGTAAGTACCCCGAGATAGTCTTGATATGATCAACCATGCTAGATTACGTCCTGTGTAGTTTGATCCTTGTGTCTAAGTGTGCAGGAATTTAGGAACACAAGAAGTCGAGTGAAAGACGCAGCGGACGAGAAGGATAACAAGGGAAGCGAGTCGACGAGCTCGGTGCATCCGAGGGATGAGAAGTTACGGAAGAGTACACCGATGGAGCGAGAAGGACGCGGTCCGAGGGACGCGAGGCGAGAAGGACAAGGTCTGAGGGATGAGAAGCCGGGGAGGAAGCCTGCTTGAAGAGAAGGTCGAAGTTGGGTTCGGGTGAGCTCAACTTCGGATAAGTAGAGATCACCCAGACATCAAGAATGACTAGAGGCGTTCGAGAACAACTGGAGGCGCCTCAACTGCCAGGCGCTGGAGACGCCCCCAACGCTCAAAGGCACCTCAAGTGCCCAACCGATGGAGGCGCCCCCAAGGCTCGGAGGCACCTCACCCGCCAATTGGATGGAGGCACCTCAGAGTAATGGAGGCGCCCCTGATCGTCGAAAAAGCAGCAGATAAGATCTAGAAGCCGAGTCAGCCCAACCGAGACGCCCCCAACACTTGGAGGCTCCCCCAGTGCTGCCAGATCACCAATGAATCAGTTTCGATTCATTGGAGGAGCCCCCAATCAATGGAGGCGCTCCCATGACTGCCATGTCAGCAAAATGGTCACCTCAACCATTTTGCTATAAATAGAGGTTGTGCCCTCTAGTTTTGATTAACACACCTACTTTAACTGCTTTAGTTTCCTGTTTTCCAATTCTTGTATGTTCAACGCTGTAAGAGGCTACTCCGCCTAAAGGAATTTTTTAGTAGAGCTTTTCATCTGCCTTGGATTGACAACCATCTAGGTTGTAACCAAGTAATTTCTGTGTCTCTCACTTTATTTTTATGTATTTATTTTTAATTAACTAATGTGTGTGTCTTTGCTTAGCTAGAAGCAAAAGAAAGAAATAATTTTATTTGCAAGGCTATTCGCCCCCTTCCAGTCGGTCCAACACGATCCTACAACCACCACCGATACTAGCCCTGACTACTACCGGGTGGGTTATGGATAGAGCTCGCATACCCTTGCTGGCTCGTTTAGTGAAGGATCAATTTACTCTATTTCATGGAGATTCTGACCCGTGGGTTGCACGTTCTTGGTTAAACAACTTGGGAGATACATTCAGGTATATGACTTTCTTTGATGCTGAGAAGGTGGAACTGGCTGCATATCATCTATGAGATCAGGAGGTTACTTGGTGGAAGATGTAGCATACGATATTTGGGGAGAAGCAAGTCACTTGGACTTTATTTCAGACGCTTTTGAGAGGCAGTATTTTCTTGCTACATTCTACTTAGTGTGATGGTAGGAATTTCTGAGTCTTAAGCAGGGTGACCGTATTGTGATAGAATACAATACAGAATTTAGTCGACTTGAAGAGTTTTCTCCTCACCTTATAGCTCAGGATAGTGATCGTATGTTTTAGTTCACTCAAGGTCATGCAGCTTATATACAAATCAGGATGTCAGGGGCTTCTATTAGTACTTATCGGGAGGCATTAGATCACGCCTTATTTATAGAGTTGGCTCAGTAGTAGATATCCAGAGAAAAAGGAAATGATAAGCAAACTTCCCAGATTAAGTCTTCAGGTTAGAAGCGTTGGTTTTCTGGAAAGAAAAGATATCACAAAAGCAAAGGCTCACGAGTTACTATTGGGGAGTCCTCCCGATAATAGAAGACTAGACGATTATAAGACAGATCTTCTCGCTCTCAGCAACAAAATAGAAGAATGACTCTGGGATATTATGATGTACTTAGTGTGGTTCTAGAAATCATACCAAACCAGATTGTCCGCTGAACCAGGCTATATGCTTTTACTATAAGCTTTCATAGCATATAAGTTGTGACTGCACTTTGAGGGTGCAGTTGGAGTCTACTGAAGTTTCCTTGGTGGGGGGTCGATCTACCCAGCCCCCACCGTAAAAAGGATCTCAGAAGACTCATTATTCTTCATGACAACAGCGAGTGCCACTCCCACAGGCATAGGTATTTCATATTCAATGTCAAGAGCGCTCAACTATACCTGCGACCATGCAACACCATACAACAGCTCAATCTTATCTGACATATTCAACACAGTAGTACATACCTCCTCCATCTCATCCTTATCAGATGCCTCAACCTCAGATTTATCATTCTACTATTTCTCTGTCGATTCAGTCTCAATCTTCTCCAGAGATGCAACCAAATCCAAAGGTTGGATGCGTTTATGCAATTACATGGGAGGAGGTGGAGCGGGCTAAGGGATCGATCTTTCAAGGTATTATTTCAGTTTATTTTACAATTACAGATATATTGATAGATACTGGTAGTTCACATTCATTTATATCTCAAGTATTTTTGGATAAGATTCGTAGAATACCTATACTCATATCTAAGGGCTTATTTGTGTCTCTACCATCTAGAGAGGTACTAACCATTAGCAGGAGGTCAATGAATGTCCCTTGGACTTTGGTAGTCATACACTTACGGTGGATCTACAAGTACTTGAAATGGTGGAATTTGATATTATTCTTGGCATGGACTGGTTGGCCACTCACCAGCCTATAGTCGATTGTCAAGCGAGAGTAGTCACTTTTCGACCTTTGGGTCAACCCTCTTGGGAATTCATTAGGACCAAAGATGAGGGAATTGACGATCCGATGTTAAGCAAAGTCCAAACAGATCTAGAGGACCCGATGTTTGGCAGGTGATTTGAGGTAAGCAAACTGGAGTTAGTGCAGTTAGATCGTGTCCCAGTAGGATAAACCCTTGGCGCTGATCCAACTGAAGAAACCTATGAAGGTTTCTAATTTGAGATTAAGGCAGTCCGAACTGTTATATTCATGCATATTTATATATGGTCTAGCCTTTATTTTATAGGACTATTACTATTATTATATTTCCTGTGTTAACTTTATTTTGTAGATAAAATAAAGTTTGGATCTAATTTAGGTTCGATCAATCGAACGGGCGGTTTAGTCAACCGATCAGACTAGATTAGCACAAGATCGAATAGAGGCTACAAAGTTGGAAAGCACTGGGATCAGTTGACTAATACAGAGGATTAGTCGACCGATCAAATATGATAATAAATAGTTATCAGATCAAATCACGTAGTAAAGACATCTTTGGGATCAGTCGATTGATAAGCTTGATTAATCAACTAATCAGGCATGATCTACGGGATCAAACAGATTGGATAAGAGCAAAGAAGGAAGGGAGCGAGTTCATTCGAATGATAGGAGGATCAGTCGACCAAAAGGATCAATCGATTGATCAACTTTTTAGTCGATGAAATACATCCTATAAAAGAAGCCCTCAGGGTGTAAGCCGACAACAACTCTCTTCAATGCTTCATTTCATCTTTATTGCTGATCGTGCAAGTGCTACTGCTATGACCAACCGACAACCTACGCCAATCTTTGACTTTTAAAGTTGTTGGTATATCTTTATTTTACTTGCATCATCTATAATTGTAAATCTCATACTTGTACGATCTTGCTTCT
>JBBUKS010510888.1:0-13448 GCA_038050645.1 Hedychium gardnerianum | reverse complement strand
GCCCAATCTAGTTTCCATGGCAGAGGAGAGGAGTAGGCTTAACATGTGACCTAGACGTTCTGTAAATCCCTTTTTTTCTCTTCATTGATCTATGGGAAAAGAGTGAAACTGATATCTTAGCGCCCTCCGGAACGATCTCATACTCTTTTAAAAGGGGAGGTATTTGTCCTAACACAATGGCTCTGGAGGCAAGTATATCTATGGTATGTTTAATGGATCAAAAATATTAATTTAGACCAAAAAAAAAAGTACACACAAGATGAGCATCATAAAGTAAGTAGAGTATCATTCCTCGTACATTTTATATATATAGATACTTGATATTTTATTTATTTTATAGTGCTCACCTTGTATGTACCATATGTAATTTTTTTAAACTTAGATACTATAATCTAAACTTAAATCTTAAATACTAAACGTTAAATTTTAAATATTAAGTTCTAAAAAAAAAATTAAAAAATTACTTATGGTGCATATAAGGTGAACGATATATGATAAGTAGAGTAATATATATATATATATACATTATGAATTATTACCCAACAAATCTTCGATGTGTACCTTTCATGTGGTGTATTTTTTATATTTTTGTTTATTTTTTTTTGGCTTCCGGATTAAGTTAATTAGATTTTAATTTTAGAGTTTAGGGGTTGAATTATAATATTAAGTACAACAAAAAATTTAAATCGAAAAAATATTTTAGGTGCGCATGGAGGGTGAGCAGGATATCAATTATATATATGAATTTGTTATCCTGCATATCCTTATGTGAGCGGCGGTGGGTGACATCTGACGTGTGCGATCTGATATGATTTATCTCTTTCTTCTTTTATTTGCATGCAAAAGTGATGTTGCAAGGATGGTGTTGTTTTTGTAAAGTCTTGGTGTTATTTTCTCAAAAGCAGTACCAAGAGTGATGATGCTTTTGCAAAATCTGGGTGTTGCTTTTGCAAAAGCAACGGTACTATTTTGCAAAAATAACACTATCTTTGCAGGTAGATGAGAGAGGAAAGAGATGAACCACATTAGATTGCACACGTTGGATGTCGCCCACGGACACTCAGATAAAGGTGTACAGGATATAATTTCTCTCTCTATATATATTTATATAATTGTTATCCTGTGCATCTTGCGGTGCCCACAATACGTCGTTTAAGATTTTACGTTTAGGATTTAGGGATTGAGTTATAGTGCTTAAGTAAAAAAAAAATCAAATAAAAAAAAATTAGATGCACACGGAGGTACGCATGAGAAGTGAGCGTGATATCAATTCTCTATATATAGTGTGTGATCATACTTTATTTATTTTATGATGCTTATTTTGTGTACATCATGTGTATTTTTTTTAAAAAAAATAATAGCTTAGATACTATAATTTAAATTTTAAAGTCTAAATCTAAAATTTTAAATCTTAAGTTTTAAAAAACAATCCTTATGGCTCATACAAAGAGAATAAATAGGGTAACGAAATTCATTGGATACATCTCCAAATTCAACGAAGTTATCGGTTTAAGATCACGTACAAGATGCTCAAAGGCTATACGCAAATTTTCAATAAAAAGCTTGAACTCATTCCAATTTGCTAAGCCTTTGAATCTATTGAACACATAATATTTTACTTTGAATATAAATTTAAATTTTAACATATCAACAAATTTTACGTGCATATGAATTTCACTTACATTCTAATTAATAATTGACATCAACTGCACGGGCCGGGACGGAGCCAAGGGATGGTAGTGGCTGGATTTTTTTAGTGTAGGGGTATAGAAATGGGAAGGGCAATGATATTACCATCCTCTCAATAAATACATATTTTTCGCTCTCTCCAATATGAAATTCTTGATTCCATCTTTGTACACAGGAATCACATGAGATGCGTGTTGTGCCTGATTAGGCATATGACGAGAGGAGATAGCTCGACAGTGCCATGCTCGATCGAGCATATGCCTAGAGGAGATAGCTTGGCAGCACCATGCTCGATCGAGCATATATCGAGAGGAGATTGCTTGACAATATATCACACATGATTTCAGTTGTACACTTATTTTGAGAACATTTTCAATTGGAAACATCTCCAAGAAGGTCACACAAGAATTCAAATGTGCATTCACTTTGGGAAGAAACATAAGACTTCAATCGTACACTTATTTTGGAAACATCTCCGACTAGGAATATTCTTGAAAAAAATCACATAGGACTTTAGTTGAGCACTCACTTTGTGAACATCCTCACCGAAAATATCTTCGGAAAGATCACACGAGACTATATTCGTACACTCACTTTGGGAACATCTCCGACTGAGAACATCTTGAGATGAAACATTCTCGACAAGGAACATCCTTTAGATGGTGCGCTCGGGTCATGAGAACATTCCGATCGACAATATCTGTATCGAATCAGACCCCTTTGATCTGAAAGTCTAATCATTCTTAACAGTTGCAACTTTGACATAGAACCGTGAGTAATCGTCACTGACAAAATCGATAGTGATAGATGTGACTTGCAACAACTTTTGTGTGGCGTCAACGCCACTCCTCTGACATCCCCATAAGACCTCATATGAGCCCATACTCCTAACGCCCGTAGAAGGATGTAGCTCCATGTGGCCTCATATTTCTGGCAGTCTGTAGGCGGATGGATCGTGGACATCGGAGTTCAACAGTATAAAAGTGTGGATGATGATGGTTGAAGATAAGGTTTTCTCCATGAGAACACATGTAAGCTTTTACTTGCGCTCTTACACTTTCCTTTACTACAAGAAAAAATGAAATACCGACGGAATATTTCGTTGGTATGGTTATATACTGACGGAATACTGATTGAATTTGCCCAATCGATTTTATTCCCATCGTAGACGATGATTTTCGACGGAATATGACTTCCGTCGATAAATACCGACGGAATAAATATTCCGTAGATAAACATTACCGACGGAACTAGTTGAACAAACCTCAGAATAACGTAATAAACAAGGTCACATGGGTCTTGAGTCTTCTAGGACTCAAAACCATGTTGTGTTAGGGTGAAATTAACAATGATTGCTTGAAAATGGGTCATGACAGCATCATGATTCGCTTGCTCAGCAGCCATCATCACCTCTCGCTCGGCTATCCTCTGCTCCTGAGCGATCATCTTCTAATCCTGAGTGGTTATCCTCTCATCCATTGTGGCTAGTTGAGTGAGCAGTTCTTGATTTTCACGTTTTAATGACTGCACCTTAGTAGAAGAAAAGGAAGAACTATCACGACCCCTATGAGTCCTCAAACAATCAAATATCACTTTGGCCTGAGAGCCAAGGTCGTATAAGGTAGAATTTTGTATCCTTCCACTGACATCATAATATATCTCATTTAGTTCGTCAGTGGATAGAGGTCGTGACTCCCCCCTCTCCTGGTGGTTGAGATGTCTGAGTCCCTCTATTTGTGGTTTCATTCTGTGTTGAATAAAATAATATTATTAGTATTCAATTTGATCACAATTACTAAAGTTAATCATTGTTAACGACTAAATGTATTAAAATTAATAATCTTACGTGTATGGCCCGGGATCAAGGATCGACAAATGTCTCATCTTTTTTATTGTGCTTCTTCAAAAAGAGCTCCAAACAAGTGAGTTGTCGGTTTAGAGAATGCTCCTGCATACACAAACAAGTTGGTCCAATAATTTTATAAATTTAGTGATAAATTAAAATTTTACTAGGATATAACTTTAAATTAAACTTGCCAAATCCATAGTATACTCTACTAAGGATCTCGATCATAACGTATGTCGAGCGGATCCGGTACTCGGGCCACCTAGCTCTATATTTCTATTGGCTCGAGTTTTTTCAGAATTTACTTGTATTTTTCTTGAGCCCGGGTGGTCGTCCATGCACTCCAGATCTCGTCAGATATATAATCTGGCTTCGTTCTTTTCTTTCTCATATAGTATAGAAGGTCTTTGTAGAGTTTTGCACAATATAGATTCTAGGTGGCTTTAAATTGTGTATCCTGGCATCCTCCCAGGTATATTTTTTCTGTAATTATAAGTTAAAAAATTAGTATATTAAATGATAAATATTATACTATTAATACCAAACATATTCAATTTACTTATCATAAATTCGTTATAGTAAAAATTCTTTATATCTTGATCTACATGCCTCCATGTAGAGAAGCGCTCACTCGCTCTTTAAATTTGCTACTGATGTACATCGCTATCGTATGTCCATCTGGAGTAAACCTGTATGAAAAAATGTTAATAAATGAGAAAGATATTATAAAATAATTTTTATAGAACTTGAATTAATAATAATAATAAAAAAATTACGTGTCTCCTACCACCCTCAGTATTATATGGCCACGAGTATTATAGTCTACTCAACCATAACAATATATGCAAATATAACATTCCGTCGGTAAACCCGATTCAATGTTTAAAATTATTTTTCCTTTTTAATCACCGATAGAATCCCAATTTCGTCGAGAAATCTCGACAGGATATTGATTCCGTCGGGAATCACCGATGAAATTTTAATTCCGTCGGAATGATCGATTGAAAAAATGACTTATATTTATCCCATACCAATGGAATCGAGATTTCGTCTGAAAATTTCGACGGAATTAATATTTTGTCAAGATTTCCCGATGAAATCTGATTTCGTCGCTATTCTGAACTTTTTTTTATAATATTTTTTTTCATATCAATACTGATTTGACCGTGTCAGAGAGATCACGTCTGACATGCTGATGTCCGCTGATGAATGTTGACATGCAGGTCTAGGAGCCGACCAAGCGCAAGGAAGCAGTAGTTCTACCGGTTCGAACTGCGGGGATGCGGTCGAGCAGCATAGATCGACATCAGTAATTTTACTAATCACCAACCTGATCCCAAAATTTAACAAACTTGATTCAAATACAAACATAGAAACTAGTGCAAAGGATCTATCGAAACATTATTCAAACGACCTTTTTTTTAAAGTCAAACACGAACTCTGAAAAACATATTTAGCAACAAACTACGAACAGTCCGTGAGCATGTTCTTGAACTCCCTGAAACAGATCGCGCCGTCACCGTCCTCATCGTAAACCGCGATCATCCTCTCGCACTCCTCCAACCTCGCCCCCTCTTCCAACCCCAACCTCTCCATCACCCTCATCAGCTCCTCCGCGCCGACCTTCCCGTCGCCATTCCCGTCGAACACCGCAAAAGCCTCCTCCAGCTCCTCCACACTCGCCTCTTTCTCCCGCAACAGTCGGCAGGCCTCCTCCATGAGGCCGCGGCCGCCCTCCTCGCCGGAGTTCCACAAGCAAAGCCTCCTCATAACCACCTCCGCGTCATGGTCGGTCGTCGTCGTCGTCGCGACAACATTCCGACCCTTCCTGCTGCCAGAACTGCACGAGACCACCAGCTCCGGCTGCTTAACTTCTCCGGCGAACTGTGCGTGGCCACGAACCTCCCGAGTCATCAAGAAAAAGCTGGAAATTTCAAAACGGCAATGCAATGCATCGAAGAGATGGCTGATGAGGTGAAGAAGGTGCTCCATTATTGAAGTGTGAGCAGTTGCAGTGATCGATCGAACATAAGTTATGATCAGCTATTTATACAAACTCCAAAGATCTGGTCGCCTAAATAAATGACAGTTATTTATCAGAGAAAGTTATTTATCAGAGAAAGTATCCAGAACTTTCTCTGATATTTGCTCGCACGTCAGGAGTAGTCTTGCAGATATCTTTTTGTCACTTTCCTTGGAAACACTTACAGGAGGAAAGAGACAAGAACGAGTTGACTCGCTGACTCGCTGACTCGCTGACTCGTCGAAGACTTCCCAAGTAAATGGAGTTTGTTCAGTACATGTAAGTCACAAGGCACTTGCTGTTCATGCATTATTAATTGGGAAGTTGTCAAGTCATTTTCTTTACGTGGAGTAAACGGTTGTGTCGACAACTTTTGTAGTTTATAAACCCGGCCGGATTAGGGTCGACCCGCTCGGCTCGCTCTTGGTTCATTTTTCTCGATTGAACCAATTGAAAGTCTCATTCGGTCGGCGTTAGAGTTATAAATGAGTTAAGAGGAGACGCAAAATGAATTAAATGGTTGAAATAATTATTCAATTTTGATTTGAGTCGCATTTCGTGGGCATTTGATGGTAATTGTTTTAGGCCCATTTCGAAGCCCATTAAATGGTTATTCTTTACTCTTTTAATCATTTAATTTTAAAAATATAAATAGACATTGAAAGAAAATGAATATTAAGTAATTTTGCCTTTCTTATTTTAAAGAGTTCGAGCACATTTTTTTCATGACAGAAAAAAAAAATTGATCAATTAAAAATATAGCTAGGCAGCTGGCTGATTAAACGTGGAATTATTCCAATCCATGATTAAGTAGCTACATGGCATGAACAACGTATTAGATAAATTATATCTTAAATTATTTTTCATATTTTATAAATATCCAATTATTCTATGCATAAACCCATAGAAAGTTATGAAATTTTATACAACAATTGATCAAAGAGCTTATGGAATTAAAAAAAAACATCTAACTAGATTTATCAAAGGAGATATTTATTTCTCCCATTAATCATTATTTAAATTTATCAACGGATACACTAATTTCTTATTTTATCCCTCTCATTAATTATTATGATGTTACATTCGAGAACAATATTATTATAATATTATATTTTCAAAAATCAATATTATCACTATAATATTAATTTTTAAAAATTAATATTATAGTGATATTTTATTTTAAAAAATTAATACCACTTTGATATTGTATAAATTTTAAAAACAACATCAATGTGGTACTGCATTTCAAAGAATACTAATGTGATGCTGTATTTTAAAAATTAACATCATTGTAATAATGATTTTTGAAATATAGTACTATAATAATATTAATTTTTTAAATTTTAATATTATAATGATGTTATTCTTTAAATGATGGAATAAGTAAAATACAAGATAAGTGTATCCTTGGAGAGATCTGAAAATTAGATACGAGGATTTCGTAACCGTGCGTCTTTTGCATAATTACTCTTGTAATAAAAAGTAATATTAATGATTTCAAGGTAAATCAGTAAAATTAAATATACATTCACTCCCTTGAAGTAACTTGGATAACTTAGCCCTGGGACAATAGTGCAATGATTAGGTCCTCCAATGAATAATTAAGGGGTATAAAGTTTGAATCTCAACTACGACGTATTATGAGAAATTTTTCCTCCAATAAAAAATGGGTATTAGAATATTGATCACTCGGATGAGTCTTCATTAGCGCTTTCTGATTTATCCTGGTGGTCGGTGGCAAATTTATGTGGAGCCGAATCGTTCACTCCATGTCCGACGTTATCCGACCTGATTAATCATTTTTTTTTGGATAATTTATCACGTGTCACCTTGGATAACTTATCCTGCCTTAATTTACGATGGAATATATATATAAAAAAAAAATTGTGGTTTTTTATTCATAACGTGAAAAAAAAGACAATCTGTCTTCTAACTATATTAAATTATTAAAATTATACCACCTTAAAATAGTTTTCACCAAAGTTATTTTAAAGTAAAGCACATAGAAGTATTTCAGATATTAAATTATGAATTAAATGTTATTTTAATATTAAAAAATATATTTTTTTAACAAGAATAATTACTATGTTTTTTGAATTTTTTTTGTCATTCCTTTTTTTATTCTCTTGGTTTATTTTTTTTTTTTCGACAAATTTAAAAATCAGTTTCAAGCATTCCTTTGAAGGTCCACTGCGTGTTTTCTAAACCATTTCAATTTGATTACAGTTAATAAACAACTCCTAGTTTTAGAAAATTCTTCCTCTCTCAATTTACGAACTTAAAATACTAATAGTTCGAGTTATTTCAACCTATTTTGATCGACTAAAGCAAAACAAATTACTTAATATTACCCGAAATAATTAAAAATGCCACTTTTTTTTTTAGATTTATAAAATTATTTTAGGCAACGAATTGCTTAAAAAGCTGTTTAGCTGATGATAATTGGAGCAAAAGTGAAATTATTATTTTAGCATTTTTTTTAGGATGATTTTATATTTTTTGAAAAGAGATAAATTATGAAAATATTTACTTTGAAATGACTTTTTTATGGGGAAAATTAGACACGGTGAAATATTTTATATCTATTAAAAAATAATCTGAGATTTATTATATTAATTATTTATATAAATATTAAATGAGGCTGATTTAGCCGATGATAATGCGACGCCGTGGAGAACATTTTGTTGTTATATATTCAACGAGGAAACCGTGTCGATTGAGCCGAATGATTGATGGAACTGCCAAAGATTTAGACTTCTAATTATAAAATTTGAATGAATTCCAAAGCCACCGCGGACTCCTACGTTTGACTTGACTTTGAATTCGAATCTGCCACGAAATTACTTCATTCAAATAAATTATATATATATATATATAATTCCAATTTTTAATTATTTAAATCGATTAATTTGATTAATTTAATTTGATGAAATTTCTTTTGTCGATCGTTAAAATAAATCTAATTGTTTGTAATAATTTTGATTAATTCTTTCTTTGAAGTATCTTTACTTTAATATGAAACAATTGAAGCAGTTTCGATATTAATTTAGATATATTATAATAATTTTGATCAAAATTAATTTTGATATTTAAGAGGTGTTTCTTTGCTTATAAGGAAAAACATACGGTTGAATATTTCAAGGGTCGACTTACAATTTATTTATGGGTAGACGACTCAAGAAAAAAATTCATCTACTTAATATATATATATATATATATATATATATATTAAGTACCGCTACCACGATGTGGGGTTGAGATAGAGTCAAGTGAATGAGAGAGGTATTTTAGTCTTTTTTTCTTCTTCGATTTTTAGGACTTTGGAGTGGGAGAAAAAAGGGTATGCTTTCTTCCATTTTCTCCGAGCATCGCTATCGCCTCCTACCACCTCCGTCACTGGCCACACGGTGAAGCACCGTTGTCGCCTCCACCATGAGGGGAGGCGCTGCCTCACCCTCCCACTTCCTCCGTTGCCGACCACACAGCAAGACATCGATGCCGCTCCTCCCTCTTCACATAGACGCCGACAAAAGCCGCTGCCGCCTCCTCTCGTCCCGCATCGCCGACAGACTCTCTCCCTCTTTTCTCCTTCGTCGCTGCCAAGTCGTAGGCGCTGCCGCCTCGCTGCCGGCGCCACTCAACGACCCCCGCAAGCATTCCGGTTGCTGATGCCTTCTCCGATAGCCCCCTCTCGCTGCTTTGCCGCCTCTTGATGTCGTTGCCCCGCCGCCGGCGCCGCTCCATGGCCCCCGAGCCATTGTCGTGTTCCGGCCTTCGAGCCGTACCTGTGTTCCGGCCTTCGAGCCGTTGCTGTGTTCTGGACTTCGAGTCGTTTCTCTATTCCGGCTCCGTGCCGCAGTTGGCCTTTGAGCCCCACTCGTCTCCGGCCTTCTGTCCTCGTGTCGCCTTCGACCTTCCAGCCCAGTGCCCGTCTTCGACCTTCCGGCCCCCATCTCTGAGTCGCGTCTGGCCCGCTTTTGCAGGCTTGGTATGATTTTACATTCAGTTTTTACATACTTTATTACAACACTGTTTATCTTCTCCACAAGCTGACTTCAACGTCGGAGGATCGAAGGCCGGGTCAACTCGATCTTCATCCTAATTTTCATCGCTCTTTTTCTCCTCGCAGGCCATCCTGCTAGGTCTTTTAGTCACCTGATTGTAATGACTCCGTCAACACAGAAAACAACTCATCCCTACTTCCCTCTTGATCACGATATTTGAAGACTAGTCAACGAAGACGTCAACTCACCGGTGATTCTTTCGTGAAAGATCTCGACGCAGGAACATGAACCAAATAGACTGAACATCAAATCTGAATGATCGATCAGGAAGAAGCACTCACACGGTAGACGATTTAGAAATTTAATATTTCGTGATTCAGAAGATTTTTTTTTATTATAAATATTTATTAATTAAGAAATGAATTATAAATATTTAAATAATAATTTAATATTTTTTTTACTGTATCTTAGTTTCGGTGACAACTTAGTTTCGATGACAACTTAGTTCGTTTGAAATAACGAATTAAGAAAGCTTGTTTTGATGTTCATCAATATGTTGCAAAAAAAAATTGCTTATTTATTATCAAATAAATAGTGAGTTCAACTCCATGTTTATCTATAAAGTCCATAATTTTTTTTTAATTTATTTGTTTCTTTATTAAAGTTTCTTTATTAATATTTTTGTTTTTGCTTAAATTTGTCTCTTTTAATGTATTTATAAATTAATTTAAATATTTATTTAATATGTGAACTTTATATTTATTTTTTATTTTTTAATATATTAAAAAATTTAAGGTTCTAAAAATTTATAAATTCCCATTTCGTGCCGCCTACGCCGGAAGCGAGATCCCAAGCTTTGGCCCCCCAAGAATCCCGATCCGTCCTGATCTGTAAATCTTGGCACATGCGCGACCGCTTTGTTCGATGTATTCCGGCGGCGGCGACGGAGGAACTTGAGATAGGGTTCCTACCGTCCGGGACCGAGGATCTGGCCATCTCGTACACGGACGTTTCGTGCTGTTTCTGCTGCTTTTGGCAGGTCGGCCAACGATCCACTGATTCATGATTCTTGCCTTTCTGTTTTGGGATTAAATGCACGTTGCGTCGCTATTGGTTTTCTGCGAACCTCTATTTGCCTTTTTTTTTTTGTTTCTTCTTGGACTGCAGAAGTTTCGCATTCTTTGCTTCTGCTCCTGACTCGGTTAGTTCCTTTTCCATCTGAGGATCTACATATGGTTTTGTTTGTTCTTGTGATTGCCTTTTTGTCAGGAGGGCGTCAAAAACAGAGCTTGCAGCTACTTTGTTTTCCCCTGGTGATGGATGCGTTTCTATCTAGTTTTTGGACTTCGCTTCCATAAGGTTTGGTTACACTTGATGCTTAGCAAATGGATCCCTTTTGGATGTCTGTTGTTGTGTTAGCTGCACTTGAGGTTCAAGATCTGTTCTTTCAGTTGATTTCCTCTACCATCTCTAAGGTTTGTCTTGTTTTCCCCCCTTCTTCTTATTTAGCTCCCGTCTTGCTTGATTTTGATTCAATTGTAGGCCGTTTGAGGGCCACAGTTAACGTGAACAAGCTTGGATTTTGTAGTTGATCCGATTTTTCGCTATAAAATTATTCTGAAGCCTAGTTTATAAGAAGATTTGGCCGCCCCCCCTCTTTTCAGCCTTAGGTAAACCTCATGCCCTGGATGAATCAACATTTATCGCATAAATTTATGTCGACTAGTTTGAAGTTTAGTTTTTTTTTCCTTGTAATGAAAAATTATTTCATGTTACTATGTAGTGTATTATTGGAAATCATATAAAATAAATCGATGTAATTCTTCTATATTGCCTCTGTGGAACTACCGGATCATAGTTCCTCTGCTTGAGAAATATCATGTGCTTGTACGATTATTCTTTTGGCATATTTCAAATAGTAAATTTGCTTAGAAAATATACCTGCTGCCTCCACGTTTGGATTGATTACTTTGTTGCCATTTCTCTAATGTGATCTTTGTCGCCGTTTCTCTAATGTGATCTTGCACATCTCTTTTCCGCACATGATTCAGAAGTAGGGTTGAGATGGTTCAGTTTATTAATTTGGGTGAGAAATTTTGAAACCAAATTGGTATATTTTGGTTTGAAGGCTCCGAATTGAAACAACAACAATAACCAAGCCTCAGACATCCTTTTCAATTCCTCTATCGTTTTGCAAAAATAATCCTAAATACTTAAAACTCTCAGTTCTAAACAATTTGTCATCTCCTATTTTAACAATTGTCTCACGTCTAATATTGCTAAACTTAAATTTCATATATTCTATTTTTACTTTATTAAGCTAAAACCTTTCAGTTCTAATGTTTCCCGCCAAGATTCTAGTTTAGCATTTACTCCTTTACGTGTCTCATCTACCAAGACAATATCATCTGTAAACAACATATACCACGGTACTGTATCTTGAATGTGTCCAGTGAGTTCGTTTATGATTAGTGTAAAAAGATAAGAATTTAGAGTTAATCCTTGATGTAATTCTTTTTTTATTGGAAATGCTTCAGTAAGTTTTCACTCTGGTCGTTACATCCTCATATATATTCTTAATTAGTTTAATATATGTTATGCTAACATTTTTTTTTATTCTCCATATATTTTTTCTTGGACTCTATTTTAAGTTTTTTTCTAAGTCAATGAATACCCCAAGTCCGGATAAAGGAGGAGGGTTGCATTAGGGTGCCAGCTAGCGTTAAACTAAGGCAAAGTTGAATGAATCTATTAAACTATTGTGCTAATATTAGGTTGTTCCCCAGAAGGAACGCATTGACATTTCGGCAAGAACCGCTACATCTCCAAAACTCGGGTGTAGTGCTAAATATGCAAGAGTTCGCGTTGCAGGGTTCAACTGTAATTATCGGTAAGGACCGCTACATATTTATGAGAACTTAGGTGTAGTGTTAAATAGACAAAAGTTCTCACACCATATAATAACAAATATTATAGAAAAACTAAAAGTCTAAGATTTGTAACATGGAATATAGGAATCCTCACGGGTAAAACAATGGAGGTAGTAGATACAATGATTAGGAGAATAATTAGTATTTTGTGGGTACAAGAGACAAGATGGATAGGTGAGAAGACAAAGATGCTAGAAAACTCAAGTTTTAAGTTATGATATACAGAAAAGAGTAAAAACAAGAAATGAAGTGAGTATTGTATTGTTGTAGATAGTTCGTTAAATGATAAAGTTGCAGGAGTAGTTAGAAAGGGGATAGGATTATAGCTCTCAAGATAGTAGTGACGAAAGAAACTATAAATGCATATTAGTATATATGCACCTCAAGTAGGATTAGATGAAACTACTAAATCAAGGTTTTGGGATGACCTAGATGAAGTTTTACAAAATATTCTGCCAAATGAAATGATTTTAATAGGAGATGATCTAAATGAGTATGTCGGAATGAAAAATGAAAAATATGAGAGGGTGCATGAAACGAGAAATGAAGAAAGGAAAAATATATTGGATTTTGCGATATCATATGATCTTATATTAGCTAATACATTTTAAAAAAAAAGAGAAGAACACTTGGTTACGTACAAAAGTGGGAATAATAAATTACAAATTGACTTTCTTATGGATAGAAAGATTTGTAAAGATTGTAAGGTTCGGTGAAAACTTAACTACCCAACATATATTAGTAGTGTTGGATATACACCAAGTATAATATCAATAGAAAAAAAATATACACGACTCCTAGAATTAAGTGGTGGAAATTAAAGGATGGGAAGTAGGAGACGATAAGAGTACAAACATTAGGTGAAATATACGTGACTCTAATACGACATGGGATAAGATGATATTAAAGTTGAAAATAATAGCTAAGAGTGTACTCGGTGAGTCAAAGGGGCATGC
>JBBUKS010510878.1:0-13449 GCA_038050645.1 Hedychium gardnerianum | reverse complement strand
GCACAACAAAACATAATAATGGTGTTGAATTGGAATACAATTTCGCCTATGAGAAAAATACTTATCAGTGAATTTTACTTCCCTTTCTTTTCGCATCACAATGGAGGGTAAAAGTATGAAGACAAGGAGAATCCAAGAAAGAGAAGGCCACCAATGGTGGCGACTGTTCTTTGTGAGATTTTGGATGCCAATAAGCTCCCTCCGATAACCGCCAACGATGTGCATACCGTGTGACCCAAAGTTGCACCAACAGCAACTCCAATTGCATTCTTGTGAGTTGCCAACTGCAAGAATATCCAGTAATTGTCGAGATGATAAAGTTCTCAAAGAGTTTGAGGAAGTAGCAACTAATATATTATATGCAGATCCTTCATACTATTACATGGTATTCTTTGTAACTTTGTTTTATATTTTTTGAAGGTTTTACTAGCACGAGATGTCTAGATTGTTTCTTGTAAATCGGCAGATAGTCTTTTACTTGAATAGACACGGGATGGAGAAGTGGGAGAGCGAAAGGATTACAAAATGATACATGATTTCTATCCAAATGAAACTAAACTAAATCACCTGCCTTCGCCTACTTTGGGATTCCGATGCATGACGCGAACCACAATACAGTAATACAAATAGAAGGATAAAGCTAGATGCAGTTTAAGATGCGACGACTCACCGCGATGGTTGCTATTTGGCTGCGATCTCCCCATTCAGCCAAAAAAGTTAAAATAAATGACTGCAAACAGAAGGTAATAATCAATATTACATTGGATATAGAAGCATCAAGATAGCAAAATTAAAAGCACCATCCTTCAACAGTCCCTACACAGCGTGCATCTAAAACCAGACCAGGTAAATACAACCATTTAACCTGGTTTCAGGGGGCTAAGCCCCTCCGAGGGATCAGTACAAGAATTCCGATTAAACAGAATTTGAGTTAGTTCAAAAATGGTGAAGCAGTGAGATCACTAATTCCGCCTGTCCAATTTAAAAGACACTGCCTATGAAATATGCAGAATATAAAAAGGCTACAAAACATTTGACAGAGAAGAAATTGAAAGCACGAAAGAAAACATGCAGAAACTTTAACATTATCCGCAGGTTAATAAGCACAATAACAAAAGATCAAACCTCCAAGAATATTGGTGTGCAGAATCTGGTAAAGAAGTGTCGCAATGTAGATTTTCCTTGCCCAGACTCCAGCTTCTCTTCCACCTGAATTAGTTTGATCAGTGAATTCAACTAAAAGCTTCTACCTTATAAGGGTTAGTACAATGCAATAGCTATAATTCAATCTTCTGATTTGAAATGAGTACACCAATAAAAAGTGTAACACTGAGAGCTATCCATTATTTTCTCAACATTCAATACTAACTGCACAGCAAAGACATATTCCTGCTCTGATGACAGGTTCAATTACAGTAACTGTAAGCCACTAATTAATTTTGAAGAAAATCAGCAGAATTGTAAAGTGCTAGCAATTCACTACTTTAGACTACTTTACTGTTTCAGATATAACTAACTGTCACATATGATTGCCTTTCTTGGCTAAGCATAAGAACAAAGAGAGAAGGGACACGAGTTTCCCTAAAATAGTTACGAAGAGCATTTGGATGAAACAACCCAAAGAGAGAGTGATGAACACAGAAATAAAGGATAACTGAAGACGGCAATCACTTTTTTTTAGCATTTCTAAAAAATCAGAAAATTGATTTGAGCAATAGGCAAAAAGAAAGTTTAAAGTAGAAGTCAGCAAACAGAGAAGCAGAAGACAGAGCTCAATAATCAAAAACCACTGCAAGTGATTTCTATGGAGAAGCATTTACTTTGAATTTTGATTTTATTCAAACGAAAGTTCCCATTTCATTAGGCTTTTCATGTCAAATTTGAATAACAAACAATACATGAAAGCGATGGTGCTTGGGAATGTTTGAAAAGTGGGATTCTAGGCTCTTTTTTATAGATCAAAATGACACTCAAAGTCAACAAACTTATCGTCTTATACCAACAAAAAATATAAAAAATCAAGGTTGCAAGACACCTATCATGAGGGACAATATTTTACTTTTATAAACAGATATACTCTTATGCTCTATTTTAAGTAACCAAGGGTTAGATGCATAGTCAAGTTACATTATAATATGCAAAATTAAATGTATTATGACCTACAGGATAAGAGCAATACCATATAGAAAGTTTCACAAAACACCAAGAAGAATTAAATTTTGAACTAAGGGGAAATTTTTTCAAGCCACTAAACCAACTTCTCAAAAATGTAGAATCCTAACACCTTAAAGAAATAAAGTTACAATTTTAAGAGGAAAAGACATGTAACTTGAGTTAAGGAAAATATATTGAAGTAACATACCTCCTCTATTTCCTTCTTCTGTGATGCCTTGGAATCTGATCTCCAGGCAATGTATAGTAATCGCAGACCAAAAAATGCATAAAGCACTGAATGGAATAAAGAAAATGTTGATAGTATCAAAATGTGCCAAACAATTGCAATACATTGGTCACTAAGTTTGCAGTTATCTTTTTCATTCAAGGTGTACATGGAATAAGAACGTTTTTGAAGGTCAAGAGCTATAACATTTGATTACATGGCTGGAATTTTTTTTCTTAAGCAGAAAATAACAGTCAGAGAAACCAAAAAAGACAACTAGTAAAGAAGAAATGATATATCAAGAGAGTAACATATGCTGAGTCATGCCTAGTTAAATGCATCATAAAAGGTAAGGCAAAGAACCATGACAAAAATATTTCTTTTTTTTTCATTGTGTTTTAATCAGTCAAGCCTCATGATCAAGATACAAAAGTAACAAGTTTCAGTTATATTTGCAATATTGATTCAATTGAACTTCATATTTCTATACATAGGAAAATGTATAAATCACAACTGCACCTAACAACAATTGTATAAGTAATACAATGCGGAACAACATTAATTTATAATGTCAATATTTGCCTTACAAGTGAAGCAACATAACTTATTTTATCGAAGATTTACAAAGGACTGAATTAACTTTTATATGGCATTTGAGAGAATTTGAGAAAAAAAAAACATAATTTATCCTTTGAATATATCTTTGTAAGAAAGTAGATGCAAATCCTTACTACATGTGCATATCATAGAATACCAAAATATGGTTGTGGATTCTGGCTTTCCTAAATTTTGCTACTAGTTAAACGACATCAACAAATTCCTTAGTGTACTCATGGTTCCATATTGTCTTCAAGCAAAAACATTAGTAGCTCCGGCAGGCTTTACACCACTGATTTTGAGATCAAGAATGCATTTCACATCGTCTGCATCAATAATTGCAGTTTGAAGAAGATAGACTGAATGCTGAATGCTGAATGGACTGATTCACCAGGAACAAAGGAAAATCTGGCAAGATTGACAACTACGATAAATTGGTGTTCCATGCCATTTGGTTCTTCAATATGCAGACTATATTACATAGGAAAGTGGGACACTAAGTGGCTAGGACCTTTCCAGGTTCAGTCTTTATTATTGATGCGTAGGCAAGGGGGCAGAGGGGAAGAAACTACTTTTCACTATTAAGGATTAAAGATAAAGTTGGATAGAGAAACATTTGATTTTTTTCCTTTTTTAGCAACAACTGAATTCAACCAAAATTGGAAGATTGCAAAAACTAAATGATGAGTTTACCTGTAGCAGCACTATTAGTGTGCTTCCTAGATATTAAATTTGGCACAATCCTACCAAGTCCAGTTGAAAGTACCTGTAAACAGGTAAAGTAAAACAAACCTTTTAGGTTTCACAACACAATATACTAGAGCTGGAGAAAAACAAGTGACGAAGAGCAAATATCTCTGATTACCGTCATCACAACAAGGGCACTGAGTGCACCAGACAAGACAATCGACTTTGGATGACGCATTGCCATAAGAGCCGCAATTATAAAGGTCTCGTCCCCAATCTTCCGAAAACGAACTCTTATGTTAGTAGAAAATAGTTGATACGAAAACATCATCAGAACAATGACCAGTGAGCACACACCTCGCTGACAATGATCATGGACAAGCTAGAAAAGAAAGCATCAAAGACACCCAACCCCGTTTCTTCCAGGGAAACAACTCCTTCCC
This sequence comes from Hedychium gardnerianum, assembly GCA_038050645.1. Taxonomy (NCBI): domain Eukaryota; kingdom Viridiplantae; phylum Streptophyta; class Magnoliopsida; order Zingiberales; family Zingiberaceae; genus Hedychium; species Hedychium gardnerianum. Next base: position 9,342 of record JBBUKS010510878.1, on the reverse strand, counting down.
AACTTTCATCATCATCTTTCTTCAGCGGGCGAATTAGCATCTGCGGTAAACGGAGGAAATAAACCGTCCCAAAAATTTAATCCTCCCAAAAATTCATTTTTATGACCAGTAACTTGTAGCACACAAAGATCTGCTCACTTTTGTGCGTCGATCCAACGGTTCGGCCACGACCGCCGAGTTGTTGTCTCCACCATCCGTCTCCGACTCCTGAAACGTAACAAGGTCACGGAACTTCTTCAGCTAAGCATCAAGCAGCGGCGGCAAATCGAAGGAGAAAGAGAAGGAGTACCTGCGCCAAGGCCGCCAAACAAGTCGAGACGATGAGGAGGAACAGCGCAATCGAAGAGAGATCAAATCCGGTGCCGGCTCTACCCATCGCTCCCGATCTGAAGCCCTAGAAGTTGATCGCTCGCGGTGAGATCGAAAGAGGAGGAAGAAATCGCGTGGATCTGCTACTTCAGCGAAGCCGGTCCTCGTTTCGCATCACTTCTAATTAAATAGTGCGATCGGTTAAATAGTTCTTAAAATATTTTGTAATAAGCAATTTGTTTTAATTAAAAATACAATAATGATTTTTCGATATACAAATTAGCTAATATTTTTTTTTTATTTTGAACAAAATAATTACAAAAATCTTTTCACATAGTTCATTTTTACTAAATTCAAAATTTAAAGATGTTAAAAAAAAGAATAAAAAGGATTTTTCTATCAAAAATATCTTTATTTTAATATTATTATAACAACTAAAAATAACTGAGAAATCCATAACACTTACGAAATTAAACTCGATCAAAAATTTTATGTATAAAAAACTCTATTAATTTTGTAAAAATTATTTAAATTTAATCCAAATTGCTTCATGATTAAAAATATCATTATATTACTACAGTAATTATTTAATTTTAATGGTTGAAATTAATTATCATAATATTACTGTAATATTCATTTAATTTTAATCACTGAAATTAATTGGCTATATGATATTGTAGATTATGATTATTGAATATATTAAAATGATTTTGATTAAATTTAAATAATTTTGATAAATTAATAAAATGTTTTTATATATATAAATACTCTGTATGGATTTTTAACTGAATTGAATTAATAAAACGTGGTAGTGCATGGCGATAAGGATATTTTAAAAATGAAAATGTGATAGGCGGCGTTTTGACTTCTTTTTTAAAAGATGTGTGCCTTTTAATTTTTTTTCCCACAAATCAAAATGCACTTTTTCTTTTTTAAGGAATCATAAAAAAAAAATTAATCATATCAAATAATCAATTTAATTCCATAAAAAAATTTCACCCGTCACCCGGATAAATCAAAAAGTATTAATAGAGATTCATCCAAATAATCAATATTTTTAATTTATTTTTTATTAAAAATAATTATAATACATTATAATTAAAATTAAAAATTAAAATTTCTTAATTATTTATTAAATAACCTAATCATTGTACCATTGGAATCGTCCGAGACTTTATAATCTATATCCATTTATTATTAAAAGGACGTCCACCTTAATCAATATAACATAACTGTCCTTCGTTATAAATATAAATTTATTCCTATTATTATATTTTTTTTAATATTTTTTTCCTACTTAAATTAATATGGTATAGCAATTATAGTATTGTAATTACTATAACTAACCTATCGTATAATTGTAATAATTATTATTTTATAATTGTTATAAAATAGAAAAAAAAATTAAAACTAAAATTATTCGAGCCTTGAATATGATTTAAATTATATTTTTTTAGCTTGAAACTTAATTATTACGAGTTTCATCCCATAACAATTTGTAGATATTTGAATGAGTTTCAATTTGATATATTATGTCTCTCGTGGTTTAACTTGAGTCAAAAGTTATGACTTCTCAAAATTTAAGATTTAATATTCACGTTGTAACCGTTATAATTTCGTAGCTATTACAATTGAGATAATCTTTGATTTGATATATTATTCCTCCCATGATTCAACTCGAATTAAAAGTTATGATCTCTCAAAATTATAATTTATAATTGTAACAGCTATGATTTCGTAGCTGTTATAATGTATATATTAGATAAACTTTAAGAGAACATAACTTTTAATTCGGATTGAACCATGAGATACGTAATATATCAAATCGAACATTTTTGAAGGAACTTTGATTGCTATATTATGTGTCTCATGACTCAACCCGAATCAAAAGTTATAATCTTTTAAAGTTGAATTTGTAATTGTAACATCTACGATTTCGTAGTTTTTACAATTGAGTTGTTACACAGTTGTATGCTGAGTAAATTTTGAAAGATCATAATTGTTAACTCGAGTTGACCACGGGACGCATAATATATTAAATTAAAGATATTTGAACGAACTTCAATTTAATATATTGTGTGTTTCGTGGTTCAATTCGAGTTAAAAATTATAATTTCTCAAAATTTAAAATTTAACATTCAAGTTATAGCAGTTATAAAATTGTAGTTACTATAACTGCGTGATAGCTCAATTATAGCAGTTTGCGTGATATCTCAGTTGTAGCAGTTATGAAACTATGAGATGCATAATATATCAAATCAAAATTTATTTAAATATCTATAACTTATTATGAGTGAAATCCGTAATGGTCAAGTTTCATATTAAAAAAAATATCATTTAATTTTGTTTCAAAATCTCTACTTTATAACGGAAGATAATTAAATTCTTTTAAAGGAGAATGATGGGTTCTTTGATAACAATATAGGACGTTCGTTTAAATATTCGTTGAAAAAAAGATGTCTTTTGATTTTTGCTCATATTTTTGTTAAAACACAACTAACATTTAGCGGACCAATCATATCCTGCCACGCAGACTCTCAGACTCTCACGATGCAAACTCTTTTGCTACCCAGCCAATAGCTCTCCACTAGCAAATCACGTGGTGCTCTCTAAAAACATCCATAATAAAAAGAGATATTTTTCTTAAATATTTATTATATTAATATCGTTATTCAAATATCTTACTTCTGAAATATTTCAAATCTCATAATTAAATATTTATATGTCTCGCACTCTCACTCATCAAATATTTACTCAAAAATATCTCAAATTTTATAGTTAAATATCTCATCAATTAAATATTTATAAATTCCATCAAAATTTTTTGTCTGATGATTTTAAATATTTTTAAAATATCCTCTTTCAATGAGAGATATTTGAAATATTATCTCCAAATATTTATCATTGAGGTCGCCCTAATGATACCTCGGTTGATAAATTATCGACTATTATATTAAAAGTTAAATACATCAATTAATTTTTAAATTTATTATATTAAATTTATGATGAATTAATTAATTAATTATTTTAATTGATATAAATATTTAATTTATATTAATTAATTTTGAGAATGATGGATTGAGATTCAATTTCAGAGTCAGACGGATATAGACAAGGGCTGTCCTGGGCTATAGCCAAGCCGAGTTCGGTCGCCCTCTTCCTCCTTCTCGCATCCTTCTCGGCCTCGTCCACCGACGCGGCCAGGCTCGACTTCGAGTTCGTGCGCGAGAGGGCGGAGGCGCACTCCATGCAGGGCGTCTCTGGTGGCCCGAGAAGTGCACCATCGAGTACAACTCAGCCCTAGCCGACCACGACCGCCCTCCGAGGCCGCTCCCTAGCCGCCTCCAACGGCAGCTCCGCGCTCACTTTCGCCGATGGCAACGCTACCTACGGAGTCGACTCGCTGGGATGGTAAGCCCCCTGCTTCCTCATCCCCTCCCCCTTCCCACCACGCCCAAATTCGACGTTCTGACATCGATTTTTTGAATCAGCTTCATTACGCCGTTGTTGCCCTAGGAACGCTGAATGTGACCTTTCTAGTCGCTTTGGACACCGGGAGTAATCTATTGTGGGTGCCCTGTAATTGTCAGCAATCTTCCTCGGTCATAATTAGGGTAAAGCCATCAACTCTAATCCTTTCAAGTTCGCTGTTTCCAGTACACTCTTAACATCCAAATAGCTGCACAGATTAAACACCATCTCTTCTTGCATAATCTTGTTCCTAGATGAATGATTGATTGATTGATAGGGAAGTTGTTGCATATATTCCTCGTTCTCATAACTTAGAATAACTTTGCAAAGTATTTGAAGTTTATGCTATTGCTTGTCGTTGAGGTGAAGCCAATGAACTGTTCTACAAGGAAAAGGGCAAGATATTAAGAACTCTAATCTTTTGGAAGAATAGGAGTCAAAGAAGTTGACAATTGGTGGAAATTGACAGTTGTTGAAGTTTTACATATAACCTAACTGAATGCTTTGTTGAAGTTTGATGCAAAAGGAAACTCTTTGTGAGACATCCTTCGATCAAGTCTATACTGTCCTTCGATCGTGTTGTTTTACTAGGAAGGAATAAAAAGTTTTATGTACTCAACTCCTTTCTTATTTACTTAACTGAATGTACTTGTCAAGAATCTTTGACCTTTAGAAACTACGATATTGATTTTGTTTCAATGTCTGAGATAAACGGATTCAGACAAGGGTTGTTCTAGGTTATAGTCCAGCTTAATTTTAATTCCTAGATCCGTCCCTCTCGATCACCTGGATAAATCGAGAAGCGTTTCTAACGGGCGGCTCATTAACCCAGCGTTCTTAGACAACCGCCAAGGAAAATTCATCCATTAATTCGTACTGAGACTCAATCCTTAAATATCTGAAAAACTAAGAAAATATCATGCCGCTGCACCATTGCCTAGGGGCAAACAGTCAATTATTTATAAATCATTAGTCAACTGTTAAATTTTTTATGCTCTCATTATACGACGTGATCATTACACAACTCTTAAAATATTTTAAAATTGTGTCAATTTTAAAAATCTACAACTCTCTATATAAGATGTAAGATATGGAATTCATGTCAAAAACATAGTTGTACTCAATATAATTATATTGATTTAAAGTATCTTTGAGATGTCTAAAGTTATTAATGAGCTTTTGACAAAATTCACTAATGACCTTAAGAGTCTCATAATCTTTTCAAACCAAAACAATTAGACTCTTGGGAGTCACCTGAGTATAATCATGTCATCAAATATAAACTACTTAAATCGAGATATGTGAGTTTTTAAAATATTCATAACCTTAAAATAATTTGGGACGAACTTATTATAAGACTTAGACTTGTTATATTTACTCATCAATTCCACCTTATTATATTTACTCATCAATTCCACCGAAGAATTTTTAGGATTCCCTTAGTTCAAACAATATCAAGATTTTGAAATTCTAAACATTATAAAGTCATTAGTGAATTTTGATTAAAATTCGTTGATGATCTTAAAAACCTCAAAATCATTTCAAATCATGATCATTACTTTTCTAAAAGCCTCTTGAGTATGACCATATCCTCAAACCTAGATTCTATGGCCTAAATTGAGAGATATTGATTTTTAAATCTTCATAATTTTATGATAATTTGACACAAATTTATTAAAAAGCTTAGACTTATCATACTTATTCATCAACACCATCAAAGAATTTTTATGACTTTCTTGATTCAAATCATATTAAGATTTTAAAATTTTAAATATTATAAGATCATCATTAAATTTTAATCAAAAATTAATCTTAAGAACTATTTCAAATTAGGACTATTAGATTCATAGAAGTCTTGTCAATGTAACCATGCCTCAAATCTAGACTCAACTATCTAAATTGAGATATGTGAATTTTTAAATTTTCACATCAAAATAATTTAGGCCAAACTCAGGATATGCCATATTTATTCATCAATACCATCAAAAGATTCTTATAACTTCCTTAGTTTATATTATATCAAGATTTTAAAATCTTAGATACTATTGATGCAACTCAAGTGAACCCGATCGAGTAGTAGCCCTCTTCTCTGTGCTCGTGCGACCCAACGCCCTCTAAGGATCACACTATGTCATAATGCTATAGTACTCGGAAAGCTACAGTGTCCGACTCTATAGCTTGTCAAATTCTCTGTAGCTCAGCCATATAAATAGCTCAGTCTTACAAGACAACTTGTCCTTATAAGACAGTTCGGTCATACAAGACAACTTGGTCATAAAGACAACTCGGCCATATAAGATAGCGCGGTCATACAAGACAGCTCGATCATATGAGGCAGCTCGATTATACAAGACAACTCTATTTTACAAGGCAACTCGACAACTTTAAGTCATGTACTACATCGGCTTTATTAGGCCTAAAACCTCCAATAATTTCTGATGACCACAATCATCGCACACTACAGCAACCGCCCTTGACAAGATAGTTTGCATTGAAGGTGACTCCTGATCAATCAATGGCTTAACCATAGCAAGTGTACGGCTCCGTCGTTGTCCCCTCTATCTTCCAACTTAGCTCCGCCTGGCTAGGTGACTTACGGTTCCTGACTCATGTGACGGCATACGTGGGTCTTCCCCTCCGCAACTATATAAGCCTTCACAAAGATATGTAACGGTACGATGATTTTCTTATCATACGCGGAGATAATTCTTCTCCCCCACACAATCACTCTCTCTTAAGCATTGTTCTTCTCTCTCATGCTTCCATGAATTTTTTCGTCAATCCGACACTGACTTGACCATTAGAAGGATCGTGCTCGTAATATCGATACTTCATTGACGCGCTTTGCCCCGCAGGCCACCAGGAGCCTATTAGAGGACTATTGAAGTTTCTGCCCCAAAGGTGAAGAAGAAAGAGGAGCCTTATTAGGTGAAAAAGGACATCATCAACTATATAACTATCAATTAGTTTTGATAAAAAAAAATCATTGATAGTCTTAAAAAATCAAATCTTAAAATCATTTTAAACCAGGATAATTAGACTCTTAAAAATTACTTAAGTATAATCATACACTCAATCAAACCTATACGGTCTGAATTAAGAGATATTTATTTTTAAAATCTTCACAACGTATCAAATTCTAATCAAGCCGTACACCAACCAGTCTCCGAAGGAGGTTTGGTTGAGTCACGTGTAAATCTAATCAGCACGCACGACTCTATTCACGAGCGTAGGGCCATTTACCACGGCATCTGTAGGCCGTGCATGATTGCTGGTTGAGTAACGACAAGGTGCACGACTTTGTTCGCGAGCACAAGGCCGCACCACGGCTTCTTTAGGCAGGCCGCCTCGCATGATTGCGTTCTCAGCAAGAAACCAAGCGTCGAATTCACTCCTCCGCTCGCCACCGACGATGTCCTCTCGATCGATCACCTCCCTTTCCCTCCTCCTCTTCTTCCTGCTCCATTTATCCTCCGCCGCCGCCGGCGACGACAATCTGACGGCCTACCAGGTCCTCGCATCGTACGACTTCCCGGCGGGCCTTCTCCCCCAGGGCGCACTCGGCTACAACCTCGACGCCTCAACCGGCGCTTTCTCCGCCTACCTCAACGGATCCTGCAGCTTCTCCCTCGAGGGCTCCTACCAGCTCCACTACAAATCCACAATCAACGGCGTCATCTCGGCCGGACGCCTCTCCGACCTCCACGGCGTCAGCGTCAAGGTCCTCCTTTTCTGGGTCAACATCATCGAAGTCCGCCGCCTCACTGACTCCCTCCGCTTCTCCGTCGGCATCGCTTCGGCCGACTTCGCCATCAGCAACTTTTACATCTCCCCCCGCTGCGGCTGCGGGTTGGACTGCCCCGACGACGACGATTCGCATGAATCTATCCGATTCCCCCTCCGTCTTCCTGGCCGCCACCAGGATGCGGTAAGCTATACTAGAGAACTGTTAGGCTAAGTGTCAATTAGGGATTTGTATCTTACCCTAAAATTTGTGATCCTTACCCAATAATCTCTGATTATCTAGTAAAATAGGGAATGATTTCACTTTAGCTATGTGCCAATGTTGAATCAGAGCCCGATAATCTCCAATTATATAGTAAACTGGGGAATTGTTATGCAAGTTCAGTGCATTTCTTTGCTTGAAATGCTAGTAAAACAGGCAGTGGTTGCTTCTACTTGTGATCTTTATCATCACCTACCTTACTTAACAGACAGAAGTATCACTATTTCTCAAATTAAAACTATTAGCCTCCTTTTTATTTGTATCATAATAGGATCCATCAGTATTCAGTTTCATTCATTACTCCTTGGGTTTCCTCTAAATTCACATTCAACATCGTTCTAGTTTTTCACTAGTTGAACAAGGAAGGATTTTAGTATAACTATGTACAATGTTGGATCAATGCCTAACAATCTTTGATTATCTTGTGAAATAGGGAATTGTTATTATAAGCTCAGTGTTTTACTTGGCTTGGCATGTTGTTACTCCTATTTTATGATCTTTATCATCAACTTCCAACAGGCAGAAGCATCACTTATCCTTGGTATTTAGTTTGGCATTGTCAATCATCTAATGAACGATTTGATTCATTCATTTCTTCTTAGGTTTGCTACAATTTGCATTCACCTCGTTCTATTTTTTTGCTAGATGACCAATCAGCCATGGAAGGAATTTATGACATTGAGCTAGAGTGAAATGTGGTGCAAATTTATCATTCTTTTAGTGATATAAGTGATCTATTTAGTTCCATAAACTGCACCTTTTGTTCTCCCGTCTTGCATTCAAACATCATTGTAGTTTCCAGTACTCGACTGATCCGTCATAGAATGTACGAGGGATTTATCGCATTGGGTTAGAGTGAGAGATGGGGGGATGTTGTAAATCCTCTAGTGAACTAAGCATTCCATTTAGTTTCATTCATTGTTCTTTAACTCTGTTCCACATCATTCTAGTTTTCACTAGTTGACTGATTGACCAGGGAATGTAAGAGGGATTCGTGTTAAGGTGGGATATGGGGAGGTGCTGTCAATACTACAGCGATCTATTTAGTTCTATCAACTGCTTCTGAGTTTTCATTACTTGATGAAGCACAATTAATATATAAATTTTTGTGTATTGCTAACAGTAACTGATTTTCGGCAGTTAATGTCATTCAATTTTATCGATTTACATATATTGACAGGGGCATTTACATTCATCATGTTTGAATCTTTAGTTGTCATATGGATTACACTTGTAGATCTCAAGTGCCAAGTTCATACTTGCTAACAGTATTGCCATGTTTTTGATGATATGGCCACACACTGGTACACCACATAAACCCAACTAAAGTAGCACAGTTTTCATTTGGTCAGCTAGAGTAACAAAGTTGGATCTTCTATCTTTTTCATTGATAGGATTCAACTTGAATGTCGACGGGAGCTGCTTCAAATCAGCTCGATGACCGTCGTGGCATTCTTCGTTGATGAAATCACCCTTAATAGGAGCCTGATGCTAGCTGCTATGGGTAAATGTCGCTATCCTTGGGGGAATTTTGTTAGATAGGATTGTTTGGGCTT
>JBBUKS010510868.1:0-13449 GCA_038050645.1 Hedychium gardnerianum | reverse complement strand
GGAGTAGCTTGGCCGGCACCAGGTCGTGAATGGCTCGGAGCCATTCACTCTACGGGCCATTCACTCTTACCCTAAATATCAAGCGAGCCCTTACGTCCCTTGCATTCTCTGCCCCGTCGCCACGTCGCTGGCTTCCGGTCGTGAATGGAAGGAGTGGTGAATGGTGATACTTGACTGTTCGGAATAAAACAAAAAAGCAAAATATGAATGCCGCATTCAAGCCCATATTTCTTAGTCTTTTCAAAATTTTCCCTCGGTAATATGGAACTTCTTCGTTGAGCTAGGTTTCGATAGGACTAGATCTATCTCCGGAACAGGGGAATGAGGATAACCCTAGATAAAAATGATCAAACTCGCCTACTGCTTTCCAAAGAGGCAAAGGGACAGAAAACAAAATATTTGAATAAAAAGAGAGAAAGGAACTACTTTTCAAATCTTTGATAAGAGAAGCGCACTAAACTCAACTTCTGACATTACAAAGCTGGAACCAGACAAACAAAATCTTTTCTATTCTTTTTTGGACCCAAATGCATTCTCTCGTTCGGGACCCTTGTATTTAAATGCATTCTCTCGTTCGGGACCGTTTTTAAAACAATTCTTATGTTCGTCATGTGTTAAGCATTACGTGGAGACTTGAACTTCTCTTTTCTCTTCACCTTCTTTTCTATCGAATCGGTCCACTACCTACATTCCACGAAATTGTGCACCACAAATAGGAGCTAATGAAGATACCCGCGATCCCATAGAAAGAGACATCACAACCCCTTGTGGAAAAAACGATTTGCTGAGATGGACCTACCAGAAGTTAGAAAAAAAAACATGTGAGAAAGCGGAAGTTCAATCAAGTTCTTTTCCTTTTATCTGACATTCCAGCAGCTATTTTTCTTCTGAAGGCAAGATATCCGCTGTTCCTGTAAGCTAGGGCAAGGTTCTGCTCTTGAAGGCAAGATATCCGCTGTTCCTGTAAGCTAGGGCAAGGCGCGGTCTATTTACTAGCTCTTTTCCTCCTATTGGTTGGCATTGTCCGAGGAGTGGTTCATAGTCGATTTCAAAGCTTGAAACTGAGAAAAAGGATTACTCAGTAGAGTGAGTACTAGAGGAGTCAGAAAGGAAGTAGAGTACTAGAGGAGTCAGAAAGGATTACGTAGAGTACTAAGATAATAGTGAGAGAAAGGATTAGTCAGTAGTAAGATAATAGTGAGAGAAAGGATTAGTCAGTAGTAAGATAATAGTGAGTAGCTTTCCCGTCATGCGATCTATTCCTTTTGCATTGTATCACGAGTTGTAGAGTCCTAAGTGCATCTCTTTTTCTGGTAAGCCCTTGAATCTTAGTTCTCCTCATGGCATTTTCGGGGCCTCATGGCATTTTCGGTACAGGGGTTAGAATCAAGAGAGCTTTCTTCCCTTTGCAATCAAGATAGCTTTCTTCCCTTTGCTATATCGAATTCTCCGTCTTTGATCCAATATACCAATCTCTCATATGAATGTACTATTTTTCTTTATTCTTTTGGTTTTCTTCCCCTAGCCGAATGAAGGAATATGATAAGAGGTTGAAGGACTACTCTACTAGAGTTGACTTCCAGGCCAGGCCTGTCTTCGCTCTTTATGTCTTCTCACGTCGCAATGCTCGTACCTTGGTTCGCGAATTCTCTCTTGGTTTCGCAGTCTTTCAAAAGAGTCCAGGTTTGCGGATGCACTTCCATTTCATCTTTGTGCCTAAGCAGCCATAACTGGTAAAGTCAAGTTAAGAAGCGTTTCTTTCGTTCGAATAGAAAGGCGATGAATGCCGGACACAAACTCTATTAAATCTCAGAGAGCGCAGTCTGGTCGAATGAAAAGCAGAGCTGAACGAAGACAACGATCGAGGGACGGTAGAGTGAATGGCGTCCATTCACAACTTGTTGTTGGAGAGGCAGATCTGTCGTAGTTTCGTAGGCCCGTCGGATAGTCGGCTCCGCCATTTATACTCCTTCATTCACGACTCTTGCTGCGGCAGCGACGTGGAATAAAAACTAGAAAGAAAATGAAATGACAAAGTATAGGTCAAGGATCATGTCACGGGTAGAAGAACACAATGAGATATGAAAAAATTAGCGGAATCTAGTTTCGAATGAAGCAGGTGGACTAGTAAAGAGTCTCTCGCGAACAAAACGAATTGAATCCACTCTGTCCAGGAAGATTGAAATACCTGTCGAGAAGCTGACACTCACTAGGTAGAACATACGTTGGGCTTTGCACTTCGGCCCCTGAGAATACCAATCAAGGTGAAAGGATTCGAACCGTTGGCCCTCTGTACCCAAAACAGATGCGCTGACCAGACTGCACCTCCTCTCCCCCCCAAAAAAGCCCCGGAAGGATCCACCCGATCGATTAAAAAAGTAGCCCACAGAGGGCACAGGGACGCGAGAACCACCTTTAGAAAGATGCCTCCAGAACGGTAAAGAAGATGCCTCCAGAACGTAAACCTCCAGGAAGATGCCTCCAGAACGTAAAGATTAATTAGCGCAGCGCGTGTAGGCTTGAAAGCAGTAGCTTGCTTTTAGTTAGCGCGTGTAGGCTTGAGCAGTGTAGCTTGCTTGTCTTAGTTAGCGCGTGTAGGCTTGAGCAGTAGCTTGCTTGTCTTTTTTTCATCTGGCTCTCGCTCTCGGCTAGTATCCTTTGGACTCAACTCAAAGCCCGGTGGATTCGAACCACGTTAGCAAGGATTGGCAGCCCTTTGCTCTAACCTTAATAGCTACCTGAAGCTACCTGAACTAACCTTAATAGCTACCTGAACCACTTTCGCTGTCTTTTCTTCATTTATGTATGAGCGCCCTACCAGCAGTGGAGGAGCTTGCTCAAGAACCGAGAGCCGGATTTGCCAGGCCGGCCCGGTCAGATGTTCTTCGCTATAGACGCGACCAAGAAGAAGAAAGAGGCGCGTAGCTCCTAGTCACTAAGTAGTGCCTCTATTCTGTCCTCCGGGGGACTCCATCAATCATAGGTTCTTTCTCTCACGTAATTTAGCCCGCCCGTTCAACTTCTGTGCCGGAGGAAATGGGATTCGAACCCATGATACAATCTTCTTGTATGTTGATTTAGCAAACCAATGCCTTAAGCCACTCAGCCATACCTCCAAGCAAACGAAAGACAAAATAAGAGCATATCGGCTTGTCCTTAATGACCGAAGCCCTTTTTCAGGTCTAATCTCGAAGTCAAGCACGTCCGAATCTACCAGCAGTCAGGAGTAGAGTATGGTTCTCTATCGATTTCAAAGAAAAGATAAGGAAGCCGTATAGATCTTGTTCTCTTCTCCATAGCCAGGAATTTCTGCACTCTCTCAAATCTTTTTATAGCATAGAAGGGACTTGATAAGAGAAAGGTCTTCCTTGTGGACATTCACAGAATTGAATTTAGCTGTGCTTGACTTGAGTAGTAGTAGTCCCCACATTACTTTTTTCACTTCTTTCCACGTCGCTACCGCAAGTAGTTCATTCCAAGCCACGTCGCTACCGCAAGTAGTTCATATTCCAAGAGTTCCAAGAGTGAATGGCTTTGCTCTGTAACAACTAATAGAGACTCATAACTAATAGAGACTCATAATAGAGACTCAATTCTATCTCTTATCGAGAAAAGTGTCAAGGCTCAGTTACTTGCACGTCACTATCGCAGCAAGAGGTCTACAATGGTGATTTAATTCAAAAGGGCTTCTTCTTCTCCTAATAGGTTAATAGGTCTAATAGTAATAGGGCTTCTCAAAAGGGCTTCTCAAAAGGGCTTCTCCTAATAGGTAATAGGGCTTCTCAAAAGGGCTTGGCTTCTTCTTCTCCGCTTCAGATTCAGCTTTAGAGTCTTCTCCTCCAGTGGAACTCTTGTAATTGAGTCTTTCCAATCACTCTTGTAATTGAGTCTTCCCGTCGTTCCTCGTCCCTCGCTTTCAGTCAACGTCTGATGGCCAGAATAGAACTCCGCCAACCCAGAATAGCTGAACCCATAAAAGGCGAAAACTAAACTGCCTACTGTCTGCGAAAACTAAACTGCCTACTGTCTCACTGCCTACTGTCTCTAATAAGCATATACATAACTTAAGTTCATTTTATCAGGAGTGGTTCGAAAAGTGAAAGCGCCCTGGGAACTGAAAGCACATCTTCACACCTTATTGAGGTTGAGGCTGAACCAACCGTCAATTGTAGCGATCGCCAGAAAGGGGTATAAGGAATATACTAAATACTGGCAGCGGACCCCTAAAGATGAAGGAATTGAAGGAGACCCCTTCCACACATTCCGGCACCGTCTCCAGTCCTATTTACCAGATATCCTACCCGCTCTTCTACCCTGTACCCTGTCTATGTATCGGATGCACTCTTTCTACCCCTGTACCCTGTCTATGTATCGGATGCACTCTTTATTAGAGTTCTTAACAAGTAGCTGTACTTCCTGATTCGTAGCTGCACTTCCTGATTCTGGCGGAGGGAGAGTTGAGACTGATTGGAAAAGACTATAGGAAGGGAGTTCTCTTGAAAGACTAGACTATAGGAAGGGAGTCTCTTGAAAGACTATAGGAAGTTCAAAGGAGTTACATTCAGTTGCCACTAGTAGCCGAGGCAGTTTCCGAGGTAACGGGAGATGGAACAAGGGTCTTCAAAGGGAGATGGAACAAGGGTCTTCAAAACGAGTAGGATTTTGCATCTAGTAAGATGAACAGGAGCGGTTAAGATGAACAGGAGCGGTTTGGGATTCGCAGTTAAGATGAACAGGAGCGGTTTGTGTGGGAACTCCCCCGTTTTAGCAATAGCGTTGACGACAGCGTGAGCTAAGGGAGACTATTGGTTCATTTCTGATGTTAAGCATCCCACTCTCGTTCCTCACTCTTATGTTAAGCATCCACATTACATATTCTCACTATCATTATGTTCTCTCTCTTTTTTTCCCAACTAACTTTCACGAACTCCTTTGGTCCCCACTACTGGAGATTTTGAAACTCGTAGTCAGAACTCCAATCTTCATATTCATACTACCACCAGTATGGGTTCAAGTAAGATGTCGGCGAGAAAGAGAAGGGCAGAGCCTCGCCTTGCAGTAGGAAAGAAAGTACCCCAGACACAGGTGAGAACTTTCCAATCGATTGACACTACCTTCCCTCTTGTTCAACTGCCCCATTGACACTACCTGTTCAACTGCATTGGCACTACCTTCCTTCTTGTTCAACTGCCCCGCTCTCTCCTTCCTATAGGAAGTTATATTTGTGCCAAATCGAACATTCCATTACCCCTCGAGAAAGCACTCGTTTGCAGCTATCCCCTTTCAATGGTTAGGGATGCGGGCACGGGGAAGTCCACTCTCTTTCTTAATCACAGAAGATCTAACTCTTTTCTTTCTAATGCTTCAAGGGGTCTTTCTTTCTAATGCTTTATCTTTCTAATGGGGGAGAAAGGGTACGGGAGAGAAAGTCCGACTCCAAGGAGGAAGCGGCACGCCTAGCCTAGGCCTCAAGGCAGAACGAGACAGGAGCTGGATCAAGGCGGTCAACTCAGAGGCAAAGCCTGGCCTGTTACAGGCGTAGTAAAAAGGACATGGACCCTAGGGGGATATGGGCAGGTACTACAAGCCTATCTGTTGTGCCTCTTTATGACTTCCAATTAATTCTTGGCTCCTTACGGCATCGAAGGCAACTCCCATGCCATTCCTTTGCTTTGGTAGTAACAGTAGTCACAATCATTAGGTGTCAAAGAAGGCAAAACCCGTCGTTACCTCGGGCCTTCTATTCCGAACTAATACTGAATCTCAAACCCCTTCAACTGTGACTTCAATTGGATAGGTTGAAAAAAGGTTTACAAAAAGCGGCTACTACTGCTTATGGAATCCGGGTAGGCTACTACTGCTTATGGGAAGTATTCAAGGAGGAAAGAGTAAATGGTACATTTACGACCTGTAGCTGCGACGTGAACACCTTTCTTCAGAATCAAAGCCCTTCTGCTGCTACACTTGCTGGCCTGGAAGTTGCAATTACCATAGTCAACACTTTTGCTTTGCCCTATCGGCCTCCGCCAGGCTCTTTGCTTATCCTTATCCGCTTGCTTAAGGGACTGAAACTTCAAAAAACTACATATGAACAAAAAACTACATATGAACTAGAGTAAACGTCGGCACTGGGCTTGAGGACCCCCATCGAAGGTAAATGTAAGGGGCTGGCCCGCTACTCCAACTTGAATGTCAAAGATTTCCAAATGGGAATGGTTCTCATACTAACAATATGAAGCACGTCGCTATCGCTGTAACTGGTGTCTACAATGGCATATCTTCTTGCTGTAACTGGTGTGCATATCTTCTTCTTGCTGTAAGTAAAGTAGTCGTGATCGGCCTTTCACTCTTCCATTTCACTCGGACCTTTCCATTGACTCTTCCCGTCGTTCCTCGGCCCTATCTTTCTTGCCTTGCCCCTTTTGCCTTGCCCCTTGCCTTGCCCCTTTCAAATCCTCATATCAAAGCAGGAGATTCGCTTGGCTCAGCGGATTGCATCAATAGCAGAAGCGGATAGCTTCGATAGGTACTGCAACGAATTCGATAGGTAATAGGTACTGCGGAAAGCTTGCAACAGATAGATAGATGCGAGTGAGCTAGTGATGAGCGACTACTCCGCCTTGAGAACTTCCGCTAAAATCTTCAAATTAAAACCTTATCACTTAGAGTGAATGGTGATACTTGACTGTTTGGAACTTTCAAGCGCATTTGACCCTGCATTTGACCCTTGAAGCTGAAGCACGTACTTTTTTTGCACGTACTCCAACTAGTCGGCCCTAAATTACGGTATTGCGAGCCCTACGGCCCTCTATACACCAATTAAGAGACTACTGACTTGAGTGTTTGCGGAAGCATCTTCTCACTTTCCAACATTCATAAGTGTATTCGTTCTGTTGGAGCAATCACTTTCCAACATTCATAAGTGTATTCGTTCCGTTGGAGCAAGGAGAATATAGTTGCTTAACTTAAGTCATACATCTTTCCTCTCGGATCTTTCTCATACATCTTTCCTCTCGGATCTTTCTTTCAATCTATCTACTATCTATGACGGAGGTGAACTGAGGTTCCGAGTGAGAACGACGGCGACGTGGGCCCGGCTCAGCTGCGGGGAGTTCGCCGGTTCAAGTTAGCTGTCCTCTCAGAGTACTTGATTCTGGGGTAGATTAAGAGAAATGAACTACGGGACAAAACCAAGGCAAAAAAAAGGGACACATTGTGAAGCAGGTGCCTTCTGTAGTTCTTGCCGCCACTCCGCTTCGTCCCTACCGAGTCCTACTTTGTCCCTGTCTGAGTACGGGACGAGCACTTCTGACTTCGCTTCGGGACTCCTTTTTGCCGGTGGGACTCCTATTAGCTATTAGGGAAAAGTGAGCTCCTTCCGGGAAAAGCTTACCAGGTTTCCTTCCTAGTAGTAGTAGGGAAAAACAAAGGTTTCTTACTTCGGGACTCCTTTTCTGGGTCGAGGCGGGTTTCTCACTTTAAGTGCGGATGTAGTGTCGCAACCTGTTACAAACTTCGAAGTGTCACTACCCTCATGAAGGAGACCAAGACCCTCTCTATTCTCTTATCTTAAGTGTCGATGCTTTTTCAAGCAGAGGTCAAAGGCTCTTCTTAAGCTCGAAATGCCCTTTTTGAAGCTCTTTGAAAGATCTCGACCAAAGCTGGAACCCCGCAATTTGACACTGGAACCCCTCATCTGGAAAAAACCCTCATCTGGAACCCCGAAGTTCTTTCTTTTAAGTTAAATGAAAATAGAAACAATACATCTCTGACAAAGTAGTTCCTTTCTCTCGCTCGAGACAGAGTTTATTAAAAGAAATTTTGAGTTCAATGAGATTGACTCTTTCCTTTTACTATGAAAAACTACTATAGATCGTACATTCTTACTCGGGCCTTCTCGGGCGCAGGTTCCTGGGATAAAGAGATATTGCTTCTGTCCTTTCTATGTGGAGGGCTCAGGTATCCGTTCTCGAGGACGCTATTGCATATTGAACACCTCAACTGCTTCCTCTACCTCCCGGGCTCCATCTGTCCGGAAATAGGACGTTCCGCGAGAAGCGCATCCTGGGGAGTCACGTCAACGTCATAGGGAAAAAGAAGCTATCATCGATAGACCCGCTTCCTCTTCAAGACCTATGTACTTCTTCCTCCGTCCCAGCCGGAGCCGAGCAAGTGTTCTTCGCCACCCCCGGACCTAGTGTGAGTTGATTTACTCCCTTACGACGATGCAATCTCTTCCACCGGAAAAAAAGAGTACCTATGTTTGTCTCCTTCCTCCTCCACCGGCAAAAAAAAGAGTATCTAGTAAGAAATATAAGAAATAGAAGAGGTAAGAAATAGAAGCTTCAACTTCGCCTAGTCTCTCGATACTAACTAATTAGTGCAGAGAGGTGCTTACTCTTACTGTTGTACTTAACAATGAATACCCCTATCTTTCTTTTTTGACCTCTTTCTTTTGAAACCCCTTCCCATTTCCGCAACCTAAACCTCACAAATACTTAGTTGTTTCCATTTCCTCATCTGGTGTGATAGATCCTCATCTTCTTCTGGTTCAAATCCCCTTTGAATATCCTGGGCACGCTCATACCAATAGCTTTAGGTACGCCTTTTTAGTTTGAGATCATTAAAGATATGCTCGACCTCGTTTATGTCCCTGGTACCATCGCACGTACCTTCAACTATCAACCAGATGAGATAGGACTTTGAAAGGTCAGAGTCAGTCTCCTCTTTTAGGTCGTTTAGCAGTTCCCCACTTTCTCCCCGAGAAAAAGCCTTCCTGAGAAAGAAAGAAAAAAGGTTTGAAGGCAGATCTCTGGGATCAGTGAGAGTTCGGAACCACGCTGAAAAGCCATAGTGCTAACGCACGCCCTCTAGTTTTGAAGCTAGGTGACTCTTCCTTTATGAGCGTCCTCCAGAGCCGAGGTCTTCTATCTCTTGAGTGCTCCTTGTGGGAACGGACAATCGAGATCCAGTCCATCTTTTCCGTAAGTCAGTCCAATCTCAATTATGGATTATGGAAGTCGATGAAGTTTTGGTAGCCATGCGAGCGAAGATGGCGTTTCCAGAGGCAATAGAGAGTAGGTTAAAGACCGGTGGGATTCTTGTAATGAAGGGTGGTGGTGAGGATAGCAAGGGACTCGCCGGATGAGTGGTGAAGCTGGATAGCAAGGGACTCGCCGGATGAAGAAACTCATAGCTCATATGAGACGGGGTCAGGTGTGAGGAATGCGTCCAAAAAAGTAGGTGAAGTAGGATTTGTCTATGGTGGACACGGGGGAGCTCGAACTCAGCCATGATGGCCACGGCCTGAACTCTGGTAGGTGCCGGAGACCCATGATCAAAGGGGACTGCCTATAGAGGAGGAAAAAGAAAAAAGAAAATGACATATAACTTAAGGCCACACTTTAGGGGAAATAAATATTAGAAATAAAGAAAATATACAAAGAAAATAGATATATTTTGTACCTTCGGCCCTCTCCCGCGAGCTACTTTAAATCCTTCTCTACCCATGGGGAGCCGATGAGACTAATAAAAAGGACAGGACTGGGACTCAGACTAACAGGACAGATTCTACTATAAAAGCAGCACCGAAAAGCACTCGGTCAGGAATCTACCAAACTACAACCGTGCATATTAGTTTGAACTCAAGGTGCGGAGCCTTAAATAACTCTTTTCCCATCCGGTCGGGGTGAAAGGGGATAAAATAAAAGGGAACGGGAAGCTGAAGAACGGGCACGGGCAGCTCATCTTCTTTAATGGTTCGGAAAAGGCTGCTATTTCTTATAAGCCGGCTGCAGCTGCTGAATATCCTATTAATTAGGGTCTTTCATAGTGCCATACGAGTTAATAAGTCACTCTTTCCCTTACGAGTACAACTCACCTATCACTTCCGGAATTAACAGAAGGAGAACAGACACCAATAAGCTGAGCCTTAGAGGGCAGGGCGTTAGAGCATGGCAACCTACTTTTTGTACAATCAAACTCTTATGCCCGGGTTTCACTCTAAATCATAAGAGGTACTCATCTGTTTCAGCAACTGAGCCAGCAACGGGTAAACATTCCCTCCCTTCTTCAGAACTCTACTGGGGACCTTGACTATAGAAGTTATACGTTTTGTCCGCGGCCACGAAGCCTTTAAAAGAGTGATTGTCAGAGTGCCTTTTAAATGAACTTGAACTTAAGGGCACCGAAAGGGCACCTGCTTTTACTTATAATATGTGTTTTCCGGTTCTTGTTCTCCTTTCCTCGTATGGGGCTTCTTAAGATAATGTTTATGTACCTGACTCTAGGAATTCCAGATATTGATCTCGTAGGGGGACCTGCTTATTCAAACCATAAGTTAGTGCCGATAAAGCGATGAAAAGCAAGAGAACAACTACCATGAACGGCTGCTGCAGCTTCTTTTCCTATTAATGAGGGCACCAGAACCATTCACTTAAACTGGAGCAGCATATGAAAGATTGGAGAACGCTCCCTTTAATGAGCCCGAGTCAGTTGCTTAACTTTCCTGGGCTGCTTGTGCTTCCTCTTTATCCTTTTCAAGAGGGTGTACTTCCGCCTTAAGAGTGAACTTATATAAAGAAGTACGCTCCATGGATTCATTATGATTCCCGGTAGAGTCCGTATAAGCAAATGTACTTGAAACCCACTCCAACTCTCTCGTCCCGTACTACCCTCAAGAATAGGTGCTAGGGTTTGCCAGTGGGGATGAAACTTATATCAGATCTTCAATTACCTTAGAAGTACTCGACCAGCAGGAGCGGGAGAGGAAGCATAACTTCTTTTAGAAGTGTTCGTTCCTCTAAGCTGGTCGAGTGTATGTAATAACCGAACCTTGAATGTAGGAGTAGGCCTTTCTGTCCGGTTAATGAGGGTTTCAAATTAGTTGATTCGGAGGCTCTTTGGTTGATTCTGTTCCGGGTGCTGAAAGAGTTGAATCAGTGTAGGTTGCAATATGAGTTGATTCTTTTCCCTACGCTATGTAAGTTTCTTCTGTTTCCGTAGCTTAGTGAGTTGATTCTCTTCCCGTTGCTTTATTCAAAACTACGAAAGATCTCCTTATTCATCTCTACGGTCTGGTAAACGTACTAATAGGGATAGGAGTTCCAGATTAGGCACCACTAACTACTGGTTCAGCGAAAGGGTATGGAGTATGATTAGAATTCTGCATTCCTTAAGTTAATAAGAAAGGCACCCCCGACCAGATGGGATCATTCAAAGAAGCCTCAAAGTCTGCTGAAAGGTTGAATCCGGACCCGACCTACGCTGCTGAGCTTTCCGCCGCTCTTCCCGAGAAAGTATAAGCTGGCGGAGCTCCCATCAAAGCAGAGGACAACTGCAACAGACGAGATAGGGTTAAGAAGACAGGATGAGCAGCAGTCTAATATGGAAGGAGTGAATGGCCCAAAGCCATGAACGACTATCCGATGTGAATGGCTATCCGAAATTGACTTAATAGTATTTTTGCGTGAATGGACATGAAAAACTACGAAAGATCTCACCATGAACGCAAAAATACTATTAAGTCATTGCTTATTTTTAGCCATGAACTCTAATCACTCGCCCCTCTCTCTACTCTTTCTGTATCCCTCCCGCTCCCAACCAACCTTTTCCTTTGAAAGGTCTTCCACTAGTGGCTGAGGGATATGAATCTGGATCCCGATCTTGTCTCACGGACTATCCCGTAGTGGTTCTGTGACCGCGCTCGAAATGGGATCTCTTTCTTTCACACGGTCAACTGGCATTGGATTCACAGGCTGGCTGCTATTGATATCTGAGCCCGAGCCTTTGCCCCCGTCTTTTTGCATGGTCAACGAGTTATGCCTCCTATCGGCTACTGAAGCCCGAGTCTCAAATGGTTCAAATGCCTCGCGGGTGCTGGCGGATCGACAACAGGGGGGTGGAGTCTCAATCCATGGGGGCTCTGGTCATAGCCCCCGCCTCTCTTGTTCCCGCTCTAGCTAACCAGAACTACAAGCGCGAACGCGCGCTCCGGCTTTCTCGCCTTCTAATGCTTTCTCACAGGACCGTTGACCTTTACCAAAAGAAAGAAGATGGCCTCTTTCCTACAGTTGACCGATACAGCTCGACCGATTGAGACAGGGCAGATGCGACCGATGGAAGGGAGATAGAATGCTGGAAAGGAAAACTCATTTGCTTATCCTTCTACTACAAGCGATAAAGTAGGAGAAAAGAAAAAAGAGAAGCTCTTGAAGTGAACAAGCTAGTCACTTTTCATCAAAGAAAAGCTGGTTTCCATACCTACGTTCTATACACGAGGGTTCCTTCCCATGAAAGAGAAGTTCCATACGATCGAATAGGATTCTCTGAGGATATCCATCTTCTTTATGCAGAACTGAAGTGGATTTGTCATGCTGATCACAGTCCTGTTAGAAGTTTGATGGTGTAGGATACAAGATCTTTATGTAAAAAGAGTGGGTTATATCTTATCCTTATTTGAGGGCTCCATCTACGAGCCCGTCGTTATCACACCTTATGGAATGCCCCACTCCCAAACCCAGACTATTGTTGTACTCTCTCCCTCAGCAACTTATAGTAGTCGTGAATGGCAATAGAGATTCAAAACGTAGAAAGAAAAGGATCTATCCCTGCAGCAAATTCAGTATTACGTAAATGGTGTACCATTTACTCTTTCCTAACTTGAAAACGATCCCCCATATAGTATTTATTTTCTCACTCGGGTCTACCCCAGCGCCAGTCGTGAATGGCTTTGGGCCATTCACTCTTACCCTTTAGGTCGATCCCTCGTTGTACTCGGCCCTTTCTTATCTTAATTAGTAAGTCGGCCCTAACTTTAAAACGAGCCATCTTACGATGCCCTAACTATAAAACGAGCCCAGTCGTGAATGGAAGGAGTATAAATGGCCCCGTAGAGTGAATGGCCCGTAGAGTTCATGGAATACCATGCCCTCCAGCTAGCTGGGGAGAGGAGAAAGAGATGTTATTATTATTATTGTTTCAGTTCATTCCATTAGAGTAGAGTTCTTATATGCTATTCACGACGTTGGAAAAGCAGACGAAGGAGTGCAGAAGAACGGTGCTGGGAAATACTCATTAAATTAAGAAGCTGGTCCCATATTACTGTAGAGTGATGGTTCAGGACAGGATCCAACCAACCAAGAATTATTATATTAATATTAGAGGCAGACGAAAGCATACTATTCCATATAATAGAAGTTTCATCAAGGTTAGGTACATACAAGAAAAATAAAGACCCGACCGAGTGCCTTAACTTCAAGAGTGTCCGTTATTGGATGGGCAGTTGTAGCTTAAATAGTAGTTTTTCCGTCTTTCTCCGTCGCTCAAGTTCTTGGGACTCTGACTCTAACATCCGGATATTCATATGCAGCAGTTCATGTAAAGAGTTCTAATTTAAATGAACAACGGCTGTTGCTCGGGTTCGGAAAGGGACTGATTGATGCATTAGAA
>JBBUKS010510859.1:0-13450 GCA_038050645.1 Hedychium gardnerianum | reverse complement strand
GAATTACACTTTCTAATTCAGTTGGATCGAATATTTTTAATTAATCAAGATTTTGCTCCTTTCAAAGTGATTCATTCTAATATCATTTAATATATGTAAAAATGTTATGTAATTTTTTATATTTTTAAAAAACAAAATAAAAAACTAAAAACTAAAATATATCACAGCATTCATCTTTAATATATTTGAAATATTTGTTATGTAGTTTTAAATATTTGATTTATTTCTCTTTGAAATTTAAGGCTATTTGAAAATATTAATAATAATAAACAACAAATCTAAATAGGATTTATGCTGTTGACTTTTGTCTTCTATTGTATCTTTTTTATATTTAAAAATATTTTATTCTATTTTATCATAATTAAATTTTATTTTATTTTTTTTCTTTCTTACTTATCTATTTAAATATAATCTTTTATCACCAACTGTAAAATAAAGCAAAATAATCAAACACTAATATGATGAACACAAGCACACAAAAAATGGTATAATGGTATGAAATCCAAAACTAGATACAAAAAACACATCTATCATAGAAAGTATTGAAAACACATATCTAAGCTCTCATAACCCTAATTCTTCTAATGCCCTATCATGCAAAAATACTTTAAAAAAAGCAAAATTTAAAATAATGTCCATTATTTTTTAAATCATCCATAAAATGAGAATCCATAACAACTAACGTCGTGGATTCAAAGATATGATCTGATAAGAAAACAAAGGTGCTATACATTGAAAACTTATTGGGATAAATAGAGAAGAAAACATTTATCCAATGGATGATGATGTACCCAGAGCAATACAACAAGCTAGTAGTTGCTGCTGATGAAACGCAGAATGTTTTGTCACAAATCAGAAGAATTATCACTCTGGAAGACCCAGTCGTAGGCTCTACTACTGAACAAAATCAAGCCTACCTCGACCTAGAAAGACTGGTATGTCAAGATACCAAAGATTTAATTTCATATATGAATCAATACAAGGAACTTGCAGCTAAAACAGGAAGGATGTTCATTAATGAAGAACTCTCCAGTAAGTTCTACAGGAAGATGCCACCGTTGATAGGCAACTACTTGGAGACCAAGTTTCAAGAGAAGTTCCGAGGCAATACCATTGGAGTTCTACCAAGAATTCACCATGCACATCAAGCGCTAACTGAAATGTGTAAACAGGCAGCCTTACAAAGAAGCCTGAAAGATCTCCAATTCTGTGCGCAAATACCTTTGCCAGGTTACTACCAAAATAGGAAAAAATATGACCTGAGAAAAGCATAGAGTTATAAAGGTAAGCCTCATAAATCTCATGTCAGGGTTATAAAGAAGAAACATCAAAATGACAGGTCTAAGGTAAAGAAATGTAAGTGTTACATCTGCGGAGAGGAAGGACACTTTGTAAAAGATTGCAGAAATAAGTCTGGCAACCGTGAGAGGATTGCTATGCTCGAAGAATTGGACCTATCTGACAACTATGATGTAGTCTCAGTGGACCCAGATGAATCAGACAGTGAAGCCATTTGCAGCATGTCTGAAGGAGAATCTCATACTGAGCAATACTGTGAAGCTGTTACAGCCACACTCCCATTCATTGAAAATTTGTTCATGCTAATAGGTGAACCTCAGGGGTGGCAGGTACAAGTTGATATTCCTGAAGAGCAATATCAGTGTGCTCATACATGGGAGGTGAATCAAGAAGTTGGCATTCAACTTCAGAGATGCAAATGTTGCGGCAGAGAAACATCACAAAGGTCAAGAATACATTGTCCTTTATGTTTACTAACGACATGTGCCTTATGTGCAGATTATTACTTGAAAATTCAAGTAAAAACTGCCCCAGCAGCACCAAGAATCTATGATGATACTACTCTGATGCCAGAGTTATTAAAATACATAGATTACTTAAGGGCTGAGAATGAAAGACTGCAGTCCGAGATTCGAAGACTTTTAGCAAGAAACAAGATAGCGAAAGAGCAGCTTTCAAAAGACTTGTTAGAAGATCTACAGGAATTAACCATACATGATACACGGAAGGGCAAAGAAGCGGTTACATTCCTTGAAGAATATACACTGTCCAAGGCATCAGAAGGGCAATACCACCCCAAGAGAGTAGTTAACAGGCTATATAACATGGTGGTACGATTTGAGATACCTGGAGTAACTCCTTTTTCAGTTAATGCTATACTTGATACAAGAGCTACGTCCTGTTGCGTGGACGAAAGATCTATCCCGACCCAAGCCCTGGAAACCAATTCCTACACCGTCGTCATCAACGGTGTAAATTCCAAACAATCTGCTAATCAGAAGATGAAGGCAGGACAGATGATAATTGGGGAAAATAAATTTAGAATTTCCTTCACTTGTTCCGCGGGAGAAATAGGGTATGATTCACGTCCTCTACTGAATTTATCATTTTAGTTTCAAATGTTAGGGTAATTTTTTTCTTAATCCGTGAGTCAATTCGAGCTCGCCTGACTCATGTAGATTATGAGCCCAAGTGAGTCGGTCTCATCTTAAAATAAATTAATAAAATTTTAATTTAATTTATTTAAATTTTAATCTAATTCATTTAAATAATTTGATCAAGCGACATGATTCAATTTAAATTAACCACTCTATTCAATGCGCACAAAAGTAAATTAACTATCTCACTACATTTTACCTATTAATAAATTCTCTTTCATCATTCTTCACAACTTTCTTGACAAATTCATCTCATTTATACTTTAAAATTGAGCATTGTTTTGATCTGAATAATTTATTACAATGCACAAACTCTGTAAGAATTTAAAAACTATAACCGGTGTTTTAAAAATATACTAAATTTTAGGGGGCAAAATGAGCATTTCCACGAAATTAAACCTCGATTTGTTTTTCTTAGAAAAATTTGGGTATTTTTTCGCTTCTCTTGGGTCGGGCTTGGTATAAAAATAGCAATTAAATCTACACAAATCCGAACGGATCCGAGATCCAGTCTAGAAAACCCTCGTTCAGGGTATCCGCTGCCGATCGCTTCGAAACCCTCTCCTATGGCGGTCTCTCTGCAATCCGCCTACTCTCGCCCTGTGGCACTTGATCACAAGCACTCTACCAGGTGAATCCCTTTTCCCACCCCTCAATTTCGTCGTCTACTTGCGCTTCCATGTAATGCCGCTTTTTCTTCCTTTGTTCCGTTGTCCTCGGCAGCTTAACCATCAAGAACTTTGCTGGCCCCAAGTCAGGTACCAATTCTCATGTTTTGGAAGAGACAGAGTTTCTCTCGGTAGACTAATTGTTTCTCATTTCACTGAAGCAGGTACCTTTAGGCGTGGACTATCCAATGTTAACGCTGACTTTCATAGTAGGGTTAATCAAAGCATCTCTTTGAGGTATGATTCTTGAGTGTCAATCCAAAGGTTGATTTTTCTTGTTCTGAAATATTCTGCAAAAGCATCGGGCCGCAGTAAAGTTCGTCTTTATGTTTTCTCATGTTTGCTGTCTGAAAAACCTGAACTTGTTAGCTAGCCGAATTTAATTTCCTGTAATCTAACGAGATGGGATTTGATATCAATTATGCAAAGCTAAGTTGCTTTACTGTCTTGATTTTCTATAGTTACTGAAAAATTAGTAGGGGTGGCAATTCAGATCATGTTATGCTAATCACATAACCATGTCAAAACGCAGCTCCTGCCAATGTAAAATTATGCAAAATAATATAAAACTATAATATGTTTTAAAAATTAATTTTACATGATTCAAGATTAATTAAAGCTTCTAAAGATTCTGTAATGTAAAAAGTTATTAAAATTAATATAGTACATGTCTCCCATTTACATACTCAGGTTGTGATGTTTCACACTGTATCTTTGGGTCTCGTCAAATTATATTGTATTATGGAGTCATGTCCAATATTGTTAGCTCTCCGAATTAGTAGTAATTTGATTAAGTAAGCATTAATTAATTCCTTGTAGCATTGTGTTGGAATCTTTCCATCATTTATCTGGCAAGCAAGGAGGAATGCGTACTACCTTTCTCTGTGCCCCATATTCACTCCTCAACTTTTTCTCTTCATTATTGCTTCTTGCCAACTGGGAGTTGAAAGAAGTGCTATCTTGGTGATGAGGTGGGGCAGGACAATTTGCCTCTCCTTCTTGGAAGTGGGACTGTGATATAGACTGTAGAGCAAGACTGAATATAACAAGTTATCAGCCTCAAGACATGGAGCACGAGTACTGTATTATCCTTCTCTGGATAATTGACTGAGGAGGATTATCCTTCTCTGAAAAATGGATGGAGGATAGGTTATCTCTGATGATTCTAGTCTCCACTGGAATGGTCTATTTTTGAAAAATTATAACCATTAGTATACTCAAGTTAGGCATAATTATTATACTATGATTTGTTTACAAATATGTTCTCAACAGAAAGAATATTAGAATATGCAGTATAATTCTTTATCTTGATGATATTACATATTCGTCCTATTGTCATAACATAGACCTCCAGAACTCTTATGGCCATTGCCAAATAATGAGATGATAAGCTTCGCTCTGTATTATAAACTTTTTCCTATTGTAGTGAATTATGATCAATGTCCGAGTTATAGAAATGCAAGCTTTATTTGTGTGCATTCACTGACTGCACAACTTGTTCTTTCTGAGACCTTGATTATAAGGGTAATCTTTGTCCAAATTCTGGAAGTTGATAGCATCCACATTGATTAGAATGAATTCATTGGCATTCACAGGTATTTCCCTTAATTAAGATTTTTGTCTGAATTTGACATGGACAAATTCTGACCATGGTCACAGAATTTTATCATGAAAATCATACAAAAAGTATGATTTTAACTACATTTAGCATTCAGCGAATAATTATGAAAATACACAAACTTCACTTAGAAAAATTAAGTATGTTTCTGACCTATTATTTCATTCAATTTGATGTATTCTTGTGTTATAGTTTATGATCCCTTTAGTGTATGTGATTGAAGTTTCAGAAATTTTTAAAAATTGTAATAAATTTAGATTTTCAATTGGTTGCATGATTAAATGATAATATAACAAAAGGACCAGATTATTGTACTTCTTTCTATAATTTATATTTATTGCATGTTTATCACTTGACTTATTACTTTTCCTATATGAATCTTTTTTGTATATGTTAGATATTCAGCAAAGAAGGGTTCACGGGGTCGGGTATTTATGATGCCCATAGGTATTCCGAGAGTGCCCTACAGAACCCCTGGTGAAGGAACTTGGCAATGGGTTGATCTATGGAATGCCCTTGTAAGAAGCAATAGTTTTTCTCTGATTAACTGTATACTGGATTGTATTTAATCAACTAACTAGTTGATTTGTAGTACCGAGAGCGTGTCATCTTTATTGGGGAACATATAGATGAAGAATACAGCAATCAAGTCTTGGCAACAATGTTGTATCTTGACAGCATCGAGTCATCAAAAAAAATATACCTCTATATTAATGGCCCAGGTGGTGATGTGAGTGCCTACTAAAGTCTTGCCTTTAATTCAACTTCCTCTCTTAATCCTTTTAATGTTTGCATGTTATCATCAATATCTCCTCCCTGTTGAATAATAAATCTAGCATTTTTAAATTTTTTACTTACAGGGCCTGCATGTTATCATCTGAACCTTTACTTTTTACTACCTTAGATTTTAAGTTTTTTTTTAACATTGTTCAATTTAGTGTTGAGTTCGGCACTAACTATAGTTTTTGGTCTGTATATTGGATTTTCATTATTGTATTCATTACATAGTTTGTAATTGAATCATCAAAAATAAAATTAACTTTTTTGGTTTTCATCTTTTATGCATATAATATTATCTCAATTGCTGCACTTTCTTTTCCTAGCTGTAATTATCAGATAAATATAATAAATTAGATAAACTAGATTCTATCAAGTATCATAATCAAGAAAATATTGCTAATCCTATTGGTAAGAATTTTATGATTGGCTTCTTTTGCAGCTTACTCCAAGCATGTCTATATATGACACTATGCAAAGCTTACAAAGTCCAGTTGCAACCCACTGTGTGGGCTATGCATATGACATGGCAGCATATATTCTTGCAGCCGGAGAGAAGGTACCTGTTTTTCCAAAAAAAACAAAAAAAGTGGTTGCAAGCACCTATTCTCTTGTAACATTTGCTTGCTACCTTCATTTCTGTTTCTTCTTCTTTATCATCGTTTAGGGTAACCGGTCTGGTATGCCTCTTTGTGAAATTGCTCTTCAAACACCTGCTGGAGTAGCTCGTGGCCAGGTTCGTACTCTTTTTGTTAGCTTTCTCTTCAATGCTAAATTATAAGATGTTGTCATTGTTTATGTGAATTTCTTTTTAAAAAAATGTGCTTCTTAATTATTACACTACCTCCACTCGAAATGATAGAAACTAGTCTATTTACCCTAACCAAAGCAAGAAATTTTGGGGGACATAACTTTCATTTGGGATTCTCATTAGTCTATTCCAGCAATCACTGTATCTGCAACTTCTTTCAGATATGTGGAAAAGGTGATTGAAATTCATCATTTTGTTAATATTACACTATTTTCTCTTCTCCTACCCAAAAAAGGTATCTTCCCTTCTTTAGATATTTCAACTTTGTTGCATCAATTTTCATCTTCAAACGACGTGAAATACTTTACCCATACCATTCTCGTTCTTATTATAGTTTAATATTTACCAAGGGTTGTTTTACTGATAGTAGAAAAAGGAAAGGGTTATAGGCCATGTAAAGAGTAGAAGCTATAACTGTTAGTGATCTGAAACAGTATGCTTCAAATACGCAGCCTCAGATTTTGTATATTTCTTCAATAGATAATGGCATAACCTATTGTCCTCTAGTTTCATTTTACACAACCCATTTAGCATTCTTTTGTTAATAAATAAATAACCGATAGGGTTTTTTCCAGTCAGTCCTGATAAAGAGTGAGAGTAAAAATGGTGTGTCCTGGAACACTATGGATATCTTACACCAAAAGATTATTCAACTAACCTTTTATGTTTACTTCTAATGCTGTACTTAATATTGCCACCCATTATTTCCTGAAAATCGGAAGTGAATCTGCAGCTCAGATTTAAACTTGCACTACTATTGGTTTGGTCTTTGTATTGCATGGAAATTACCTTGTGTAATCTATTGTGAAGAACAATGTTT
Source organism: Hedychium gardnerianum (assembly GCA_038050645.1). Classification (NCBI taxonomy): domain Eukaryota; kingdom Viridiplantae; phylum Streptophyta; class Magnoliopsida; order Zingiberales; family Zingiberaceae; genus Hedychium; species Hedychium gardnerianum. Next base: position 6,300 of record JBBUKS010510859.1, on the reverse strand, counting down.
AATCTACAATAGGCCCATTGCCATTCTCTTTGCTCTAAAAATAGCCTCATTTATATATAGTTCTTGCTTTACAGGCTGATGATGTTCAGAACGAAGCAAATGAACTTCTCCGAATCCGGGATTACCTATTTAGCGAATTGTCAAAAAAGACAGGTCAACCTCTTGAAAGGGTACGTCTTCTTTTCTGTTTTTACCTGCATCTTTAGTAGTCTTGCACATATGATTAGCACATATGTTGGAGCATGTATTATTACCAAACATATTGGAGTCCATGAGGGTCCAACTTAGTAGTTAAATCACTACAACTTGATTTGTTCTCAGATTGATCTTTAGGACCTCTATATTCAGGAGAGTGAATTTTATCACCTGAGGGTCCAACTTAGCCAATCCATGGAGGTTTGGCTAGAAGTAAATCAAATTTGTGAATACTTCAAAAAGTGACGACCCTTGAGCAAACTGACAGGATCCACTTCTGGTCGACAACTAAGAATGTGGTTTCTTATGTTTTGCATATGTTCTGGTGGATTGATGTATTTGATTTTATCCAACACTAGTGCATCTCTAACATCTGTAGTAATTACGTGGTAACTGCTGTTTGAAGGTGCAAATTGGAAAATGATGCAATCATCTTGCATTTAATTTCTGTAGGAAATAAGAAAATCTTCTCGACGAGCTTGTAGAAAATAGAATAAAGATCCTTATGTGGAAGCTCTTTTTATTTGCCTGCCTGCCTTTTCTTACCATATCTACTTGCGTTTTGATTGCAATAGCATTTGGATGTTGCAGATCAGTAAGGATCTGGTGTATGTGGCGCGCTTCACTGCTCAAGAAGCTCTGGAGTATGGGCTAATTGACCGCATCATCAGACCCTCACGCATCAAGCCTGACGCCCCTCGTAAGGAAACTCCAGGAATTGGCCGAGGCTGATTGACTCGGGCTTCGACCGCGTCCTCACACACCTGATATCTTTACAGACGGATTCGAGTACATCTTTCAAGTTGGTTTTCAATTCAGGTGGCTTGTAACTCTAAAATCACAAATTCCAAACACAACTTATGTTTTACTCACTATTCATTAGAGAGATAGTGAAGCACTGCTTCTGTAATTAATTTGTTTTTGCTGGTTTAAGATTAAGCCCTAAACATCAATGGAACTATGGACTTACACAAGTAAAATTTGTTCAAAGTGCAAACTTTTTTTTTCTTTCTAACAGTATGAAATATGCTCGTCTCAAATTCAAAAGGATCTCAAATAGCATTGGTTAACTTGATAAACACCTTTGAATTTTATCTGTTAGCTTCCTCATTATTTGGTACATCAAATAGAAAGACTCAGTAGACTTCAACTGTATAATTTTTTTACTGAGAATTTACCAGTGTAACTATTTTACTAGTATAATCTCAGTCTTCCAAGCCATGTTCTCATCATCTTCTTTTGAATTGGAATTAGGTTTTGTGATGTTGATGGAGAACATTTTCAAAAGAGGTAATCATGAGATGTGCATGGATACACAATAATTAGTGGACCAATCAATACGGAGCTTGAACATTAATTGGAAAGTAATTGTACATATCAATTGGCCTTTTACCTGGGATAGGGGAAAAAGGAAAAACTATATATTTACTTTAGGATAAATTAATTGCAGCTCCATGAGAGAATAGATTTGGGCGATTACTTGAGGTGAGATTTCTATGATTAGGGCTGCAGGGAGTTGTCCGAAACTACAGTGGAAGATGGAGCTGAAGGACAGCCATGTCAAAGAACACTGTGGCAATAATAAATTAGTCTGATACATTTTGTTTACTCACGTCACGTCTTTATTAAAGGATGGGTACCTCCCCTTTAATAATTTGATTTTGGCGACATGTATATTTATGCTCATTGGTTTATGATTCGTGTACTTGTACGTTTTATAAGCGATTTCTAGTTTGGGTGGGAAATATTTTGGAATTAAAAATTCCAATTCAATAATTCAGTATAGTTACCGAAGGGATGAGTTACTTCACCAGTTATCTGCTCTCCACTTCACTGCTCAACGTTTACCTTAACACAATAATTAGTTAATACATTGGTTATCTGTACTTTTTATTTCTTAGAATATTGTTAATAAATAATCTGAAAATACGGTCAAAAATCAAAAAGGGTGCTTTCACATCAGAGTACTTTTTATAAAAATCCACAAATGTTTCGCCGTATTCTTTATCCTAAGAATATTTTACTGTCAGTATGTTACAGTAGCTATAATATATAATAGTGAGAGGTAATTGTTATAATATATAATATCTACGTTATAATATGATACAATATAACTGTTACCTTATTATATATAGAATATTATTATATTAAAAAATTTAAACTCTATCAAAATTATTTTAACTTGATTAAAATCATTATAAATTTTTTATAACAATTACTAAGTAACAACTAGGTAGCTGTTACGTAATTGTAACAGTTATTTTTGTAAGTGTATTAGTTGTTACAATATTAGAGCAACTATTGTATTAGTTGTTATAAAAATTTTAAAATGATTTTGATCAAGCTAAAATGGTTTTAATGAAATTTAAACATTTTTTACCTAGTTGGTAAATAATATTTTAATATGATGATATTTTATATATAATAATTTTGATTAGAGTGAAACGTGATATTTTATCATGTTATAATAACTAAGAGTTGTAATAGTTAATTATAGCTACGATAACATCTAAAGTATGAGTATTTTTGGGATAAAAAATATTATGGAGCATCCATTTGATGATTTTTACAAAAGGAATGTTCGTTTGATATTTACGGCTCTTAAAAAAAAATTCTTTCACAAATGTATATGTATATATATACATATACATATATAATTTATAAGAGAACCAAATAACTAGAAACAAATCAACCATTGAACTAATGTAATTCATATCATTTTCCTTTTTTATTATCATCGTTATTGTCCTATTATCTCTTCGCATACATCCACCACTCGTTCATGATCGGGCATGAGACGATGAACTTGTATTACTACTTGCAAAGATCGGCAAAATGACAAAGAGTGTAAAGAGCATGCCATTGTCAATTGAACCAAATTTCTTCATCTCAAAAATCGACTTAACAATGTAACCTATAATGGCAAGCCGAACAACAAGCAAAATAGAAGAATGAGACACCATTTTCACGAGTTGAAATGAGATGGGAGCTCGAAATTTGAATGATCTTCCTCTCAAATATGAGAAAAAGAAAGTTATTTATTGGACCAAATTGGAAGGAAGAAAACATTATGACATGTTTTTTGAATTGTAGTATTAAACTATTTTCCCTTCGTTTTGTGAATTGTAGTATTAAACTATTTTTCCTTCCATTTTGAACTGATATTGAAATAATAAGATAAATAGATTTTTTTTTTATTTTGTTTCTTATTTATATTTTTCATGTAAATATAACATAAATATCCACCGAAGAAGGATATGCCCTTAAAATTTATCCAATTTCCATGTATTTATCTAAAAAAACACTGACCTACTTTTTCTTTATATATATATATATATATTATCCTACTTATCTCCCCGTGAATTATAATATTAAACTATTTTTCCTTCGTTTTGTGAATTGTAGTATTAAATTATTTTCCCTTCGTTTTGTGAATTGTAGTATTAAACTATTTTTCCTTCCATTTTGACCTGATATTGAAATAATAAGATAAATAGATTTTATTTTATTTTATTTTTTATTTATATTTTTCCTGTAAATATAACATAAATATCCACCGAAGAAGGATATGCCCTTAAAATTTATCCAATTTCCATGCATTTAGCTAAAAAAACACTGACCTATTTTTTCTATATATATATATATATATATATATATATTATCCTACTTATCTTCCCGTGTATATCTCATGTGCGTTAAGTATAATTTTTTTTTTAAGCAAAGGTTTAAGAATTTAGAACTTAGCCTTTAGGGTTTAGAGTTTAGGTTATAGCTAAAGAAATTTAAAAAATATATAACAAAAAAAAAATTCACATATGGTGTGCACAAAGATGTGCACGGAGATGAGCAGGATAACATTCCTATATATATAACTTAAGTTTAGGATATAGTATTTAAGCTAATTTTTTTTTAAAAAAAAATTAAACTAGGTGCTCACGGGGTGTACACCATAAGGTGTACGGTATAACATCCCTATATATATCCTGAGTAAACACAGTCAGGTTGTAGCCCTCTTCTACGTCCTCGCGCGGTCTGACACCTTCTAAGGGCCCCACTATGAATCGACCTCTTCGGCCCGCTTGACTACAACGATCCCTGGATGAGGAAGGATCCTTGCCGAGCGAGATTACATCAGCCTCAACCTCTAACAATTCCTAATAGGCGTAACATCGACCCTAGCGAAGCAACCTAGGTAGAAGGTGACACTTGGCTAACGGCCCGAATGTGTCAGATGTACGACTCAACCATTATCGCCCTTGACACCCACTATAAGAGAATCTGAGAATAGCGACAGAATTTGCATTCCATTGTTAATCAAAGACGAAATTTTATTTTCGTTGCTAATTAGTGACGAAATTTTTTCTCCGTCGTTGATTAGCGACGAAATTATAATTTCATCTCAAGATTAGAAATGGAATGCAAATTCCATCGGTAATTTGCGACCGAATGAAAATTCCGTCATTATATTATCCTACGAAATTTCTTTCAGCTGCTTGATAAAGATGAAGTAGCAACGATCAGTCGATTGGTGGTTTAGATCAATCGATTAATGTCGATTTGAAATATTCAAAAGCGAGTGAGACTTGCGTGTTGTGCTCGATTGATGAGATCAATCAACTGGGTCTGTATATTAATCGACTAATGTTTATTTGAAGAGTACAGAAATGAGTGAGACTCTCATGTTGTGCTCGACTGATGGGATCACTCGACTGAGTCTGTACATCAATCAACTGATGTTGATTTGAAGAGTATAGAAGTGAGTGAGACTCGCATGCTATGCTCGACTGATGCTATCAGTTGATTGGTATTTGACATCAATCGACTGATGTTATCAGTTGACGGAGTAGAGACAGAATAATTCCTTATCTAGTATCGGGACAAAAAATTAGGTCTAAGCCCTAATTTTTATTCTGCTGTCGAGAATAGAGACGGAATTTATTTTCCGTCGCTACTTAGTGACAGAATTTATTAGCGATAGAAAATAAATTTCGTCGCTAGTATCATGATGAAAAATTAGGGCTCACCTCGCTTCGCCATTTCCTCTCGCTGGCAACCTCTCTCTCCGGCGACCTCTCTGATCTCGCCTCTGACATCTCTCACTCTGGCGTCCTCTGATTTCGACGACCTCTTCGATCTAAGTACGCTCCTCTCTCTTCACGCGCTGTCTTCTTTCCTTCTCTTCCGGGTGGTCACAGCCGGAGAGACTCGCGGTCGTTAGCTTGTCCAGCCGTGAGCTTGGCCGGTCGTTAGCTCGCGGTTAGTAGCTCATAGCCGGGAGTTCGCGGCCGATAGCTTGGCTGGTCATGAGATCGCGGTCGACAACTCACAGCTGGGAGCTCAGGGCCGATCGTGAGCTCGCGGCCGACAGCTTGGCCGGTCGTGAGCTTGCGGTCGACAACTTCACCGGTCGCAAGCTTGGCCGACCGCGAACTTAGCCAGCCGCGAGCTTGGTCAGCCACGAGTCTTGGCCGACCACAAGCTTGACCAGCCGCGAGCTCATGGCTGCCGCAAGCTCAGGCTGCTCCTCTCTGGCTGCTCATCTCCGAAGATTGTACTTTGTGATTGTTTGTGATTGATTTTAGCTATTTTTTTTGTATGTTGTAGTATACTATATTTTCTGCTCCTCTTCGGCTGCTCATCTTCAGGTATAATTTATTAAACGGTACCTATACGCTATTTTCCATGGTTGAATTTATATGTTGTGGTACCGGTTAATTTATTATTTTGATCTACAACATGATATAGTCATTTTATTATGTTAGTGTTGGTGCATTTACATCTATGTTAATGTTAGAACTCATTGTCTTTGGTTAGAACATGAAAGATAGTATATGATTATTACAAATAATACATTTACAAAGACTCTATAGTGAGTATAGTTTCAAAATATTAAATTATATCTGAACTATATTAGAAACCGATGTTATATCCTAAGGAATGCCTAGCATATCAATAAACGTAATGTCTCATCCATTTCTCTCACTCAAAGCTAAATTCGGTTTGAATGATTCATTAAGGACCCTACCTTACAACCTCCCTTTCTTCTTATTGCACGTATTAGGTTTGAATGATTTAGGGTAAGCTTAATTTAAACTATTGATACTT